>CAUYMX010046318.1:0-42018 GCA_963573855.1 Lepilemur septentrionalis | reverse complement strand
AGAAAGAAATTAATTGGCCAGCTAAAAATATATAGAAAAAATTAGCTGGGCATGGTGGCGCATGCCTGTAGTCCCAGCTACTCGGGAGGCTGAGGCAGTAGGATCGCTTGAGCCCAGGAGTTTGAGGTTGCTGTGAGCTAGGCTGATGCCATGGCACTCTAGCCTGGGCAACAGAGTGAGACATAAATAATAAAATAAAATAAAAAATAAAAAATTGTAAAATATTGATAACAAAATTTACCATTTGTTTTATTTTTTCGTTTTCCATCTGCTATCATCTATCAAAAATTTACCACTTTAACAGTTATTGAGTATACAGTTCTGTGGCTTAAGTACATTTGCACTGTTGTGCAACCATCACCACCATCCATCTCCAGAACTCTTTCATCTGATGCTGAAACTCCACGCCCCTTAAACAGTAACATTCCTCCTACTTCACATTCCTCCTACTTTTCTAACCCCTGGCAACCACCATTCTACCTTCTCTCTCTATAAATTTAGCTACTCTAGGTACCTCATATATATAAGTGGCATCATACATATTTGTCCTTTTGTGTCTGTCTTACTTCACTTATGACTTAAGACATTATTTCATAATGTCTTCAAGTTTCATCCATATTGTAGCTTGTATCAGAATTTCCTTTCTTTTTAAGTCTGAAGAGTATGCCATTGTACCACATCTTGTTTATCCATTTATCCATCAGTGGACACTTGGGTAGCTTCCACCTCATGGCTATTATGAATAATGCTGTTATGAACATGGGTGTACAAATACATGTTCAAGTCCTTGCTTTCAATTCTTTTGGGTATATAGCCAGAAGTAGAATTGTTGAATCATACGGTAATTCTGTAATTTAATTTTTTTTTTAATCCCTTGGAAGGAAGCAAAAATAATTTAATTTTTGAGGAACTACCATACTGGTTTCCATAGCCGTCGCACCATTTTACATTTGCACCAGGAATGCAAAAGGGTTCCAGTTTCTCTATATCCTCACAAACATTTGTTATTCTCTGTCATTTTTAAAAATAATAGCAACTCTGTTGGCTATTCTTGGCGTGAAGTGGTATTTCATTTTGGCTTTAATTACATTTACCTGATGATTAGTGGCATTGAACATGGTTCCATGTGCTTATTGGCCATTTGTGCATCTTTGGAGAAATGTCTCTTCAGTTCCTTTGCCCATTTTTTGGGTGTTTTTTTTTTTTAAGCTCAACATGGTATAGTTTTTTTTGTTGTTAGAGTTCTTTATATATTTTGGATATTAATCCCTTATGAGATATATGATTTGCATATATTTTCTCCCATTCTATGAGTTGCCTTTTCACCCTATTGATAGTGTCCTTTGATGCACAAAAGTTTTCAGTTTTGTTGAAGTTCAACTTATCTACTTTATTTTATTCTTTTATTCCTTTCTTTCTTTTTTAAAAGAAATCACTCAGACTGTGTCCTCTCCCTCTCCCTCTCCCTCTCCTGGAAGGGAGAGAAGGACCATCAGTGGCAAATGGCTGTTGCAGCCAAGCAACACCAAGAGCAGGCTTCACCCTCAGAAGAGAACGCTGCGCCGCCTCCTGGTGGTTTCTGGTGCTCTACACATTCAGAGAAATTTCTCTAGTAAGGAACTGTAGAAATGATCCCTGAAAGTATTGTCTTAATTTATCTTCTTTTCTTTTGTTGCCTGCTTTTGGTGTCATATCCAAGAAATCATTGCCAATCCAATTGTCATGAAATTTTCTTCTAAGAGTTTTATCATTCCAACTCTTACATTTAGGTCTTTGATCCATTTTGGGTTAATTTTTGTATATGATGTAAGATAAGGGTGTAATTTCATTCTTTTACATGTGGATACCCAGTTTTCCCAGCACCATTTGACTGAACTTTCCCCAGTGAATGGTCTTGGCATCCTGGTCAAAAATGATTAGCTGTCCCAGCCTGAGCAAGAGCGAGACCCCGTCTGTACTAAAAATAGAAAAAATTAGCTGGGCGTGGTGGTACACACCTGTGTCCCAGCTACTCAGGAGGCTTGTTTGAGGTTGTCATGAGTTACGCTGATGCCATGGCACTCTAGCCCAGGTGACAGAGCAAGACTCTGCCTCAAAAAAAAAAAACAATTATTAGCTGTTAATATTTGACTGTATATGCAAGGGTTTATTTCTGGACTCTCTATTTTATTCCATTAGCCTATGTGTCTGTCTTTATGTCAACATCAGATTGTTTTGATTATTGTAGCTTTGTAGTAAATTATGAAATCAGGAAGTGTGAGACTTCCAACTTTGTTCTTGTTCAAAATTGTTTTGGCTATTTGGGGTCCCATGGAAGACTTGATGTTGCAGTTTGAGTCTGACAGCAGTCTGCTGGTAGAATTTCTTACTTCTTGGGGGCGTCATTCTTTTTTCTTTTTATTTTTTTTAAATTTTTTTTTTGCTTTTTGAGACAGAGTCTCACTTTGAGACAGAGTCTTGCTCTGTCACCTGGGCTAGAGTGCTGTGGCATCAGCCTAGCTCACAGCAACCTCAAACTCCTGGGCTCAAGCAATCCTTGTGCTTCAGCCTCCCGAGTAGCTGGGACTACAGGCATGTGCCACCATGCCTGGCCAATTTTTTCTATATATTTTTAGTTGGCCAATTCATTTCTTTCTATTTTTAGTAGAGATGGGGTCTCACTCTTGCTCAGGCTGATCTCGAGCTCCTGACCTTGAGCGATCCTCCTGCCTCGGCCTCCCAGAGTGCTAGGATTGCAGATGTGAGCCACCGCACTCAGCCCACAGAAACATCTTGAATAACGTTTGACCCAATATCTGGGTCAGTATTCTGAGGGTATTTATTTGCTTTGTCACCTGCTTGCCTTGCCCTCAATGGGTAGCTACATTGAAGCCATGTGAAATAATAAGGAGGAAGACCACACTGATAACTTGATATTTGGTTTAGAGATGATCACATCTTTCAACTCATATTGTTCAACACCGTTTGTATTTTACCTTGTGCTATTTGTTGTCCAGAAGTGGTCAGCTTTTCCAACCCTGAAAGGGTCCAGGGATCTCTGGACTTTATATCCCTTCCATCTCTGCTTGAAAACTAGCTCATTTACCATTCGACCCAGCAAAAAAAAAGAAAAGAAAAGAAAACCAGCTCATTCTCCCCTAAGCTCACTTCTTTCTTGGAATACTTTATAAAGACACCTGTGCTAGTTAATAAGTTATTGTCCTGCAGCTCCAAACCTGTCCTTCTGTTCTCTCTCTCTTTTTTTGAGACAAGGTCTTGCTCTATTGCCCAGGCATGATCATAGCTCACTATAACCTCCATACCTGGTGCCTGGGCTCAAGCTTCAGAATAGCTGGGACTACATGTATGCACCACTACACCAGGCTAATTTTTCTATTTTTAGTAGAGATGGGGTCTTGCAGTGTTGCCCAGGTTGGTCTCGTACTCCTGGTCTCAAATAATTATCCTGCCTTGGCCTCCCAAAGTGCTGGCATTACAGATGTGAGCCACCACGCTCAGCCCCACCCTTCTAGTCTCTACCATGAAATACTGGCTGGGGCTCTGCAAATCATATTTCTGTTTGGTCAGTAGGCTCTGTGTTTGGCTCTGTCAATAAGCGTTACCAGAGGGAGATCCTGAGGCCAGAGGAAGAAGAAGGGACTCTTTTGTTTGCTTCCTAGTCCAGTGAGGGTCACTCTAGAAACACTCCTTCACCCCAACAGCAGCAGGGTCTGCCTGTAGCAGCAGCTGAATCCACTTCGCAGTTTTTCCCAACAATTGCAGTACCAGCTCCATTGTGTCCCACTCGAGACACCAGCACTAGCTGGGTAGTATACCTCCTCAGAGGTCTGGATTCCTCCTCCAAGCTCAGAAACTAGATACCAGCATCATACTTAGAGGTCTCTGTTTCAGCTCCACAGGGCCCCTCCTCTAAGTTTGTAAGTTTTAGTAACTCCAAACTCTTTCCTTTGTTCTCCTAACCCTATAGGTGCTTCCTGCTGTCTGTTGATACCTCAGAGTTTTGAGACATGGCTTCTATCTTGGACTTTCTAAGAATCAAGGAAGCCTTCTTCTTACCCTACTTTCAACCTGCCTCTACCCTGGCCACACCTGGGAGAAAGGAATTGTCTTAAATGAGAAAAAGACTTAAGTAAACAGAAAGAAATTAGCTGGACAACTAAATATATATATATATATATGTGTGTGTGTGTATATATATATATAAATAAATTAGCCGGGCATGGTGGCACATGCCTGTAGTCCCAGCTACTCAGGAGGCTGAGGCAGAAGGATTGCTTGAGCCCAGGACTTTGAGGTTGCTGTGAGCTAGGCTGACACCACAGCACTCTAGCCCAGGCAACAGAGCCAGACTCTGTCTCAAAAAAAAAAAAAAAAGGAATATGAAGGGGGAGTGAGGGTTCAATTTCCTTTTTTTGTTTGTTTGTTTTTTTGGTGACAGAGTCTCACTCTATCATTCTGGGTAGAGTGCAGTGGCATCAGCCTAGCTTACAGTAACCTCAAACTCCTGGGCTCAGGTGATCCTCCTGCCTTGGCCTCCCAGAGTGATAGTATTACAGGCGTGAGCTACCATGCTGGGCCCATTGATGACATTTAAAATAGAAGTTTTAGGGGAGGACTGGGCATGGTGGCTCACGCCTATAATCCTAGCATTTTGGGAGGCCGAGATGGGAGGATCACTCAAAGCCAGGAGTTCAAGACCCACCTGGGCAACATGGTGAGACCCCGTCTCTACAGAAAATTTTAAAAATTAGCCAGGTATGGTGGCACACACCTGTAGTCCTAGTTGCTTGGGAGGCTGAGGCAGGAGAATCGCTTGAGCATAGGAATTTGAAGTTGCAGTGAGCTATTATGGCACCACAGCACTCCACCCTGGGCAACAAAGCAAGACTCTGTCTCAAAAAAAAAAAAAAAAAGAAGAGGAAGAAGTTTTAAGGGAATGATGTAGACAGAGGCCAAATCGTAAAGTGTTAAGAAATCATAGGTGACAAGAAAGTGATAGCTACCCTTTAGTATAACCCTAATGAGAACAAAAAAGATAAACCTGAACTAGAGAGTGGACATAGCCAACCATGGTAAGCTCTGTTGGGTTTTTTAGGTTTGTTTTGTTTTTTAATTGATAGAGAATTGAGCATGGGTTTGCAGTCTCAATGACCGGGAAGAGAGAGAGGACATGAGTGGAGGGTTGGCCATGGGCAGAAGGAGGCCCACATCTTCTAAGAGGAAAGGATAGATGCAGATAGGAATCATGAGATAGAGAAGGAAAACTGAAAATCAATTAGGATAGCTTTAGTTTCTGTCAAATGAGGAGGAATAAGACAATGTTTAGGGTCACAAGAGGACCCACTTGAGGTAGGACAACAGGAATCTGGACTGGAACCAGATCACCTAGTGTTGTAACTTTGTTCCATCACCATGGAGCAAAAGGGCAGGACACTCACAGTGTAGGTTGCTTCAAGGTGGGGCTCACCTTTGACACGGAGGGCTCAGCTGGGCAGCCTTTTGTATATATGCCAAATAGCAATTCTCAAGGTCACTGTTGTTGGCTTCCTACTCCTCCCCACTGTGTTTTTTTGGTTTTGTTTGTTTCTGTTTTTTTTTTTTTTTTGAGACAGAGTCTCACTCTGCTGCCCGGGCTGTAGAGTGCAGTGGCATCAGCCTAGCTCACAGCAACCTCAAACTCCTGGGCTCAAGCAATCCTTCTGCCTCAGCCTCCCGAGTAGCTGGGACTACAGGTATGCGCCACCATGCCCGGCTGATTTTTTACATATATTTTTAGTTGGCCAATTAATTTCTTTCTATTTATAGTAGAGATGGGGTCTCGCTCTTTGCTCAGGCTGGTCTCGAACTCCTGACCTTGAGCTATCCACCCGCCTCAGCCTCCCTGAGTGCTAGGATTACAGGCGTGAGCCACCACGCCCGGCCTGTTTGTTTCTGTTTTTTGAGACAGGGTCTCACTCTGTCACCCAGGCTGGGGTGCAGTGGCGCAGTCCTAATTCTCTGTAACCTCAAACTCTTGGGCTCAAGTAGATCTTCCTGCCTCAGCCTCCTGAGTAGCTGGGGCTACTAGAAGGTGCCACCACACCAGGTAATTAAAAAAAATTTTTTTATAGAGACAGGGTCATGCTATGTTGCCCAGGCTGGTCTTGGACTCCAGGCCTCAAGTGATCCTCCTACCTTGGCCTCCCAAAGTGCTGGGATTATAGGCGTGAGCCACCATACCCAGTCCCCATTGTATATTTTGGCTTCCTTCTTTACTCTCTCCTGTCCTAGTCTCTAGTTCTCTCTTTTCTTATGCTTTTCCTTTTTTTCTTTAATTTTTTCTTTTTATTTTCTTCATTTTTAACTTCTATAACACTTTACTTATTTTTATGCTTTTCCTTATGTCTAACAGTAAACTCAGTATGATGAAAAGACCCTGAGGCAACCCCCAATGATTCCTGCATCCTGGTATTCATGCCTTGTGTGAACCCCTCCTCTTGAGTGCAAGTAGGATCTGTGTCGTGCTTCTAACCATAGAATATGGCAAAGGTGATGGGATGTCACCCTCATCACATATAATAGTAAGTTATGTAACACTGTGTCTTAGCAGTCTGGAGCTAGAGACTCTCCTTGTCAGCTTTGTGAAGTAAACAGCCGCATAGGAGAAGCCTACATGGCAAGGAACTGTGGTAATCTCTAGGATTGCAGGTGGCCTCTGGAACCTGAGGGAGACCTCCAGGCAGACAGCCAGAAAAAACTCCAGGCCCTCGGCCATAGTCATACAGTTGCAAGGAAATACATTCTGCCCACAACCTGAATGGGCTTGCAAGTGTATTGCTCCCCAGCTGAGTCTCCAGATGAGAATGCAGCCTGTCTGACACCTTGATTGTAGTCTTGCGAGACTCTAACCAACAGACCCAGCTAAGCTCTTCCTGGGATCCTGACCTAACAAAGTGCTTGTTTTAAGTTTGTGGTAATTCGTTACACAGCAGCAGAAAACTAATATACCCAGAATTACTGAAGAAAACATTGGGGCCTCAGGCATGACCCCCTACATTATATGATGCCTAGGAAACACTGGGTCTGGGCCCAGGACACAGACCAGGGTGAGGGAGGTCAGAGGGTGTGCCACACACACCCATCGAGCCCTTTGAACTTCAAGGCAGAAGTTATGAGGCCCTGGCTTTCAAAGCAAATTGTGTCCCCCACCCCCACGCCTGCCTGCCTCCCAAAATGCCTGTCCAGTCAGTCAGTCCTCAGAGATGGGCAAAGCCTGGCCCTGGAGTTACAGATTGCCAGAAGTAGATCACCATGGCCACCACCTGAATCTCGGCGCTTGGCACAGTACCTGGCACACAACGGAAGCCCAGCAAACGGTCTAATTGCAAAAGAACAGAGAGTCCTTGAGTACGCACTCGCACCGCTGCGTCTGCTGCCCCCCTCTTTGTGCAGAAGGGAAACCGGCGGCTCAGGGAGCGCCAGGGACTTGCCCCGGTCCCCCCGACAGGTCAGGGCAAGGCCTCGGCAAGTGCCATCCCCCGCCCAGGCGGAGGAGGCGCTGCGGCGGGAGGCGGCTGCGGGCCGGGGGCGGAGCGGCGGCGGGGCCGCCCCCAGCGAGCGAGCAAGCGAGCGCCGTGCGCGCCGCCACCGCCGCCTCCTTCCTTGCACGGCCCGGTCCCGGTGTGGCCCGGCCGGCCCGCCGGGCGCGGAGCCGAGGCCCGCGGCCGGCCGCATGAAGGACTGCGAGTACCAGCAGATCAGCCCCGGGGCCGCCCCGCCGCCTGCCTCCCCCGGGGCGCGGCGCCCCGTCCCCGCCGCGCCCCCGAACTCGGGCCCCGGGCCCGCGCCGCCCGCCGCCTCCGCCCCGCCGCGCTGGAGCAGCAGCGGTAGTGGCAGCGGCAGCGGCAGCGGCAGCGGCAGCCTCGGCCGCCGCCCGCGGCGCAAGTGGGAGGTGTTCCCGGGCCGCAACCGCTTCTACTGCGGCGGCCGCCTCATGCTGGCCGGCCACGGCGGCGTCTTCGCGCTCACGCTGCTGCTCATCCTCACCACCACCGGCCTCTTCTTCGTCTTCGAGTGAGTCTCCTGGTCCCCGACCGGGCACCCTCATCCTCCCCGTCCCTTCCCTGCGCCACCCTCCTCCCCGCCCCTCTTGGGTCGACCCGCAGGCCTCTCCAGTCTCCTCGCACATCTCTTGTCTGTCCTCCCAGGTCGCCGCCACCCCTCCCAGACACCCCATCCTCCTTTGTGCATTGGGGTACCGCTTCCGCGCTGGTCTCCTCCGCTCTCCCAGCCGCCCCGTCCTCTCCGGCCCCGCCCTGGCACCTGTCTGCCTGCCTCCACCGGGAACACCGCCCTCCACGGCCCCCATCCTCTGCCCTCTCGGAACCTGCCCCCGGCTGCTTGGGCAGACCTCTCCTGCTCACCTGTCCCTGACCGACCATCTCTCGCCCACCCTGCCACCCACCCAGTTCTCTCTGGCCCTCTCTATCCCTTCCAGACAACTTTTACATTTCTCGTGTCCTCTGGCTGTGTACACCCTCCACAGATTTCCTAGTCATCCCCTCTGCTCCCTCCAGGTCCCTCCAGGGTCCCCTCCTCTCTCCACTCTCAGACCCTGCCTGGGCCCCGAGGCATCTTCCCTGAAACGTCTTTGGGCCTGTCAGGACTCCTCTCCTTCTGCAGCACCTTCCTTAGTTTCTCCAGAGCTTCCTGTCCTTCCCTCAGCCTCCAGGGCAGCTCCCAGGCCCCTTGTCCTCTGCTGACCACCTGGCTTGCTGTCCCTCTTCAGCATTCCGGAACATCCCTCTGGCCTGTTCCACATCGGGAACAGCGGCAGCACCTTGTTGTTTTTCAAGGAAGAGTCCAGAGTGCTTTTGTGTGACAGGTCATATTTGCCCCCATGGGTTTCTGACCTCTTCACATCCTCAGTGACCCAGGACTGGCCCACATGGTATCTCCGTTTTATGGATGCAGCAGCGGATGCTTATCCTTTCCCAGGGTCACATCTTTGTATTGGAAGTTTTCCACCCCTTGGTCTGCAGCTTGAGCCACCTGCCCCGTGATTCCCGGTGTGCAAACCCACCCTGTGCTGCACAAGCCCCACGTCCCCTCCTCGTTCTCCTCATCCTTTGTGGGCATCTTCCTTCATCCCATGTTGCAGTTGAAAACTCTGTCTCTGGAGCCAACAGACCTGGTTCACAACCCAGCTCCACTGTGCACTAATTGTGTAACCTCGGGGCAGTCACTTCACCCTCAGAGTCCCAGTTTCCTCATCTGTAAAATGGGGTTTATAATAGTATCCACCCCTAAGGTGGTCCTGAGGGTGGCATGAGGTCACACATGCAAGCTTTTAGCCCAGTAACAAGCACTTAATATTGGCTGCTGTTAGTACTTGTTGTCTTTACTAAAAGACACTTCCCAAGGGCATGTGGCTAGGCTGTCATAAAGACAACAGCCCCCAGGTACCCTTTCCAGCTGCCAGAACATATATCTGCAACCTTGGGTTTCCCCTTAAAGCAAAGTAAAGACTTCCTATAAACTAGCTTCTCCCTTCACCCTTCCAGAAAACACTCTGCCCTTCCTTTCTGAGGGTGGATAAAAAGTTCAGGGATGATTTACAAACAGAAGCTCTGGGAGCCCCCAGCATGGCCCCTGTGCTGAGTTTCAGATCCACTTCACTGGGCGGGCCACGTGAGTGTTTTGGAAGTGCCTTTTCCACTGTCCCCTGGGTTGCCCTCTTGGTCCCCATGCCCAGGGCTGTAGCCGAGGCAGGAGGAAGTGGTGCTTATTGTGGTTGGCCCATGTGACCCTGCAGTGTGAGATTTGGTCCATTCGAAAGCAGGACATTCTCTGGGCTGAGTGGGTACCTTCCACTGGTGACTGATTTGTCTCCAGCGGGGGAGGAAGGAAGCTTCCTCCCTCTGGGTTTGGGGAGAGCTTGTGAATCATCTTCCCTTTTGTCTCTGCTCATCCTCACTTGGGGTGATGGATTTGGCAGGAGGGTTTACATTTGGGTGGAGAGCTCACCTGGGACTGGATTGGTGTGAAACCCCAACAGGGGCCTGGCGTGGTAGAAATGCCCTTAGTGAGGACAGGAAGGGTGGGAGACACTCTTGTACTCCCCCATTGCTCTGGGAAAAGGTAAAGGTGCTCTCTGGGTCCTTTCTTGCTGTGAGTGATTTTGCTTCATTGTTTGGTTTGGTGGGTTGTTGCGCAGGCCTCCCAGTTTCTGCCCTACTTCCTACCCCCACACAGGAGCCAGAGTGCCCCTTTAATTCTAAGTCAGGTTCGAGTCCTCCCTGGCCTCTGGCCCCTGCTCCCTTTCTGTCTTCATCTTCCCCCACCCGCTGGCTGTGCATGCCCTTCAGGCACGCTGTCCTCCTTGCACGCTCATACCTCAGGGCCTTTGCACTGTCTGGAATATCCTGCCTTTAGGGAGCCTCATAGCTCACTCTCTTACTTTGGCCCTTTTCTGTCCATCCGTACAGCATAGCAAGCCACTCCTCCAGTCTGTCCTCTCTACCCTTATTTATTGTTCTCTGAAGCACTTGCCACCACCTCTCCTTTTTTTAAAAAAATTATTTATTTATTTAGGGATAGGGTCTTGCTCTGTTGCCCAGGGTGGAGTGCAGTGGTGCAGTCATAACTCACTGCAGCCTTGAACTCCTGGGCTCAAGTGATCCTCCCGCTTCAGCCTCCTGAGTAGCTGGGACTACAGGTGTGTACCACCATGGCCTGATAATTAAAAAAAGTTTTTTGTAGAGACTGAGTCTCACTGTGTTGCCCAGGCTGGTCTTGGACTTCTAGTCTCAAGTAATCCTCCAGCCTCCCCAAGTGCTGGGTGAGCCACCATGCCCAGCCCATCTGATGTCCTCCTATATGTATGCTTATTAGTTTCTTGCTTGTCTTTGTCCATGAGAGCAGGGCATTGTTCTACTTGATGTTGTATGCTTAGCACCTAGAACCAGTGCCTGATATGTACTAGGTACTCAATACTGTAAACATTTGTTGAATGGATGAATGAATGAACAAACAGAGTATTTGCTGGGACCCCGGAGACACAGGTCCTGTCATCGGCTAGCTGGGTGACATTGAACCCTGGGAGTCCCCCTCTGGAAAGTTAGGAGGCTAGGACTTGGTGGTTCTTGCAGGCTTTGCAAGTCTCAGATTTCAAGTCTTCTCCATCCTCCAAAGACGTCTGGTTGTACATGAACTGGATGAGTTGCCATGTGGGTGACACCGAGGTCCCAGCTGGTTCTGTTTGATTGTTGGAGCCAGGGAGCACTGAGATACAGAACAGAGCGTGGCCCACGGGAGCCCTGATCTTGGCAGTCTCTGTGCCTCAGGGGAAGGGCCTCTCTGAAGGGCAGAGCATCTGATGGTGGAGGCTTCAGGAACAGAGTGCAGATGCCCACAGGTTTGCTTCCTGCTGCTGTGCTGGCTCCTGGAACCTTGGTTGACCTCAGACCTCCCAATGGCTGGTCACCTCCCAAATATCAGCTCCTCACCCCATCCAGTGCGGCTGTGGCTCTGGAGGGGAGGCAGCATAGGATGGTGGTTAATGGTATGGGCCTCAGAATCAGACCTGGCTTGGGTCCCACTTTAGCACTCCTGAGCCATGGACCTCGGACAGGTTGCTTAAGTTCTCTGAGCCTTAGTTTCCTCATCTGTAAAATGAGGAGCATAACTTCAGAAGGTCACGGTGAGGATTTGATGAGAAGATGCGTGTGAAGTGCTTTGTACCTGGCACTTTGTGCTTTATACCTGGCACAAAGTAGCTATCTGTACTCCAGATATTATTAATAATAGTTTGAGCAGGGCACAGTGGCACAGCCCTGTAGTCCCAGCTACTCAAGAGGCTGAGGCAGGAGCATCTCTTGAGCCCAGGAGTTCAAGACCAGCCTGGACAACATGGCGAGACCCTGTCTCTTAAAATAATAATAATAATTTATTCATTAAGGCAGTGTCTGGTATCTAGTAAGCCTTTACAAGATAGTAGCGATTTTTCTGTCCCCTGGCACCAGGGGAAAACCATTCAGTCATAAAACAGTTACTTACTGGGTACCTCCTTGTTTCTGGGTGCAGTGTAGTGTGCTGGAAACATAAAGGTGAACCAGAGAGCATAGTCCATACCCACAGAGGAGTTCATGTTCTAGCAGAGGAGAAAAGCCAACACATAAACCAACAAGTAACTGAAATTTATATATAGTAAATGCTATGCAGGAAATAAAAGGTACTGGGGAGGCCTGCTTTGTATGGAGTTGTCAAGGAAGGTCCTTCTGAGGAGGGAAGAGGATTCCAGAGAAAAGGAACAGCAAGTGCAAAGGCCCTGAGGTAGGGAAGAGCCAGACTTGTTCTAGGAACTGTCATGAAGCCACTGTGGTGGGAGTAGAGGGAGTGAGGTGAGAGTTTAATGGAATGACACTGGAGAAGTCTTCAGGGTCCAGATCATGCCTGGCCTAGAAGGCCATAGTAGGGAGTCTGGATTTTATTTAGTGTGTAATGGGAAGCCATTGGGAGGTTTTAAGCAGGGAAATGATGTGATCTAATTTACATTTACAAAAGATGGCTCTGGCTTCTGGGTGGACAGTGGCGTGACAACAGAGAAGATTGGCCGTAGAGAGCCGTGATAGGTTCATTCCATCACGAAGCCATGCTCCCACCAGTGTCTAGGACTTCTAGAATGTTCTAGCCCTAAGATGGAGGAGGGGCTTGAAGAAGGATGTGGAACCCTGTGGTAGGAGGCTTGCCTGGTGGAAGAAAAGGCACAAGCCTTTAGCAGGCCCAGGCTGTTCTCTGAGCCAGCTAGGGTTGGGGCCTAACTGAACTGCCTTGGGAGCCAGGTGTAGTGTCTCATGCCTGTAATATTGCCACTTTGGAGGCTAAGGTGGGAAGATCAGTTGAGGCTAGTAGTTCAAGACCAGCCTGGGCAACACAGCAAAACCCCATCTCTACAAAAAATAAAAAAAATGAGCCAGGTGTGACCCAGTCTCAAAAAAAAGAACTGCCTTGGAGATACCGTACCTTTCCTACCTCAGGGCCTTTGCACTTGCTGTTCCTTTTCTCTGGAATCCTTTCCTCTCCTCAGAAGGACCTTCCTTGACAACTCTGTACAAAGCAGGCCTCCCCAGTACCCTTTATTTCCTGCATAACATTTACTATAAATTTTAGTTACTTGTCAGTTTATGTGTTGGCTATTTCTCCCCTTCTAGAACAATGGCAGTGGCTGGACCATGCTGTTTCCGCCAACCCTTTACTCATTCTTCATGCTTGAGCTTAGGCATTGTATCCTTCAGGGAGCCTTTCCTGACTGTTACACTGCTTTCCCCTCCCCCATTACAGCAGGCTTCACCCTGTGTGGAGTTCCCTGTTGGTGTGTCTGTTTTCCCCACTAGACCGTAAGTCAGATGAGGGAGGGACTCTTGTCCAAACACTGCTGTTATTCCTGCTGCTTATTGAAGTTGTTGCCTCGCCCAAAGAAGATCTCAGAAAACATTTGTGGAGTGAGTGACTACACGAATGAATGAATGAACATTGCTAGATGGCTTGTCTCAAATGAGTCCACTCAGTTGGTAGTGTCTGCCTGAAGCTCTGTGTTTAGAAGGATTCTCAGGCTGCAGCTGAGTGCAGGGATTAAGTGCTGGGATCTATCGAGCGCATCTGCTATGGTGGTGGGTGTAAGGATCAATTAGTGATGTCTCTTCAGGCACTTGTAGGGGACGTGGCTGCACTCACCAAGGAGCTGAACCTCTGCTTTGGGAAGAGGCTCTGTTCAGGACTGTGGTGGTATTTGCTGCAGTGACCACCCCTGTGCCCCAGGGAGCCCTTGGGATGTCTGCTAATCTCTCTCTCTCTCCGTCTCTTGTTCTAGCTGCCCCTACCTGGCCCGCAAACTGACCCTTGCCATCCCCATCATCGCTGCCATCCTCTTCTTCTTCGTCATGAGCTGCCTGCTGCAGACGAGTTTCACCGACCCCGGCATCCTGCCCCGGGCCACTGTCTGTGAAGCAGCTGCCCTGGAGAAACAGATCGGTGAGGCTGCTCCTCCCAGCCAAAGCTGGGTCTCCATAGCTCCACGTTCCCTGACTCAGGAGGACGCCTGATTTTCTCCTCCGACACTGTGCTGGAAACTGGGGGTACATCAGTGAGCAAGGCAGGCTGGAGCTGATGCTGGAGTAGAGGGAGACAGGTGATAATCAAGTGAGCAATAAGCAAGAAGTGCTGGCAAGCCCGGGCCCTGGTGGCAGCCAGCATGGACCCAAGTGCTCCCTGGGGACCAGGCACTGTTTTAAGCTCTTTATATGCATGATGTTATTGAATCCTCCAATAATCCTATGAGGAAGGTACTGTTGTTATTCTCCTTTTACTGATTAGTTAAATCGAGGCACAGAGAGGTTAAGTAAATGGTCCAAGATCACACAGTAAGTGGAAGAGTTGGGATGAGACCCCAGGCAGACTGGCCAGAGCCCCTGCTCATAAATATTCATATACTTATTCATTCACTCATCAAACATTTATTGAGCCCCTGCTGTGTGCCAGGCACCCTTCTAGGTGCTGGCGATATAGCTGTGCACAGAACTGACAATAATACCTGTCCTCATGGAGCTGACATTCTAGCAGGAGGAAAAAGGATAAATAAACAAATAATTAAATATCTAGGATGTCAGAGAAGAAGGCAAGGAGGGAGGATAAGCACTAGGGGGAGGGTGTGTGATTTTAAATAGGGTGGGCAGGGAAGGTCTCTTGAAGGAGGTGACATCTGAGCGAAGAGCACAGTAGGTATGGGGCAGTGGGCTAATTTGGGTTAGGTGGTCAGGGGAGCCTTGGGGAGGAGGTGACACTGGAGATGGGCCCTGAATGGTGTGGTAGGAACACAAGGATGTGGAAACAGTAAAAGCAAAAGCCCAGAGTGCCGAACCAGCTGGGCATGTTTGAGGAACAGCAGGAAGGCCAGTGTGACCAGAAAGAACCTGTGCCCTGAGGCACTCCAGTGGCCCTCAACTCCTCCCTCTGGGTGGCTGGCACCGGGGCCAGGGCCTTGATCCCAGCTTGCTTCACCCCAGCTCCTTCCTGCTGAGAAATGACGTGGCTCTTTGCACACCTCGACCTTGGAGGTTTCCGGTACGTGGTTGGCTGCTTCCCCTAACAGGGTGGTGTTCACTCAGGCTTTTAAACACCCAGCTGGCCCTGAAGAGATCTAGCAGCCTATAAATGTCAGAGCCGTGCTGCCTCCATTGCTGGAAATCATTTCACTAACTCTCTGGAGCAGCTTGGGAGGGAGGGAGGGCAGCGGGGAGAGGATGTTCTCTGGAGCTCTGTCTGCTCTTTGTCTCATTCCTCCACCCAGGCCCATCCCCAGCTACGCCCGAGGTCGTCACCTTCCTCTTGCCCACGTCCAACTTCCTTCCCCTCACAGCCAGGCCACTGGCCACTCCTTCGGAAGCCTGAGGTGTGACCTGGGCCAGCCCACCTGGCAGCTGGGCGGGCTCGGGAGCGCCCCACTCCTCCTCCCCTTCAGGCTGGGGCTGATCGCGAGGCAGGATCACTGTCCAGCTCAACCGGACTCAGAGGTCTGGCTGCCTGGAGTCCTCGGCCTCCTGTGAGCTGCGTGGGTAATGACAGCAGTAATCCCCGTGCTTGCTGAGTGCTTTCCGTCCGTCCTCCCCACACATCTTTACAGTCACCCGGTGAGGATGACCCTGTTGACCAGTTGTGCTGATGCAGACACTGAGGCAGGCGATCCACGTCCAGAAAGTGAAGGAGCAGAGATGCCTTTGACTCCCCAACCCCTTGCTTTGTCTTCTCAGGTGGCAGCAGGGACACATCCCCTTTATCCTTAGGCCTCCACTCCAGTGTCCTGTGCTCTGGGAAGCCTTCCTGACTCCAGTCAGGTCAGGCTCTCCAGGCCACATTCCCAGAGGACCTTCTCCTTCCTTCTCTGTCCCTGTGCTGCACAGTGGCGATTATGAAATTGCCCTTTCCGCTGGGCTCTGAGGGCACGGGACACGAGTGTCTGTTGCCATATTGGCCAAACACATAAATGAGTGAAGACTGGATGAACTGTGAAGGCCCTTCTTGCTCTCCTGAGGTGACAGGTCAGGAGACAGCTGGAACTCCTCCCCCTTGGGCAGTACAGGCGTGTTCGTTGGTGTGTTCATTCTGTGTGCTGACTGCTGACTGCACAGGGAAAAGGAGACAGGCCAAAAATGAATCTGCTGTGAGCCCTGCCCTCTGGTGGATGCCAGTCTAGTCTGTCCCAGGTGGAAGTCCTGCCCAGCCCCGCATGTAGTCGGGCTTTAGAAGAGGGTTGGAGGAATCAGGAGGACTTGGAGAGGCTTCCTGGAGAAGTGACACTTGAGCCAGTTCTCGAAGTTTGAGTAGATAATTCCAGCCCAGGAAGATGTGTGGGGGGGGCCGTTCAGGCAGCTGGAGCAGAGGGAAGAGAGGACGGCAATGGCAAGGAGGAAGGGCAGGTCTGGAAACTCTAGTGGTTAGGATGGAGATGGAACCAGTCTTGTAGGACCTTGAATGTCAGGGCCTGTGACTTTTCTTTGAGAACAGTTGCCAACCCTAAAAGTGACATTTTTGGGGCCTTTGAATTCTCAAACTTGAATAGAAGCCAAATTTGGTGGTGTGGCTAGGAAACTTCTAACCACGGTGAAACTTACTTCCCTGAAAAGGACTAAGATCACTGAGCCTTTTCAAGAAGGTTGGGGGCTGTCTCTGAGGTGGGAGGTGCTGTTCATAGAAACATGAACTGATTTTCTGGTCCCAGGCCTGTGCAGACAGTGTGGGTTTCTCACTGCAGCCCCATGGGACCGACATCTCCAGCCCAACAGCTTGTGGCCTGGGGCTCCTGCCCTGCAAGGACAGTCTGAGGTAGGGTGACCAGCTCCTCTGTTTGTCCAGGACCGCTCCGTTTTAGCATGGAAAATCTCCTGTCTTAGGAAACCCCTCAGCCCCTGGCAAATCGGAGAGGTTTGTCGCTCTAGTCTGAGATTTGACTGGCCAGCTGTTGGGCTGTGCAGCCGGATCACCCTGCGGGCTCTAGGCGGTTGACGAAGAGATAGGAATGTTGTTCCCAGGAAGCTCCTGGTCTGAGGGCGATGATAGAGACATCCGAATCTGAGTGACGGATGCTCACCTAGACCCAGTTACAGTTCACAGGACAGACGCAGAGGCTGCCTCTCCCTCTGCTCCCACATGGCAGCTCACAAACCTTATCCTGTCTCCAGGATGTCCCCTGGGTCCTTGTCCCAAAGCCCGCCCAGACACACCTGCCTCATTTTCCAGCTGAGTTGGCTCAGGGCTCTGCTGAACAGTCCCCCATGCCTGGCCTTTCCCTTCAGTTGTAGTTGTCTCTCCAAGACCCAAGTTTGTCCCCAGCCCTCCCTGGCTCAGAATTTGGGTGACTTTGTAGTGCCTTCAGCATCGTTTCCTGAATATCAGCCATTTGAGTTCAATCTTTGTGATTTTTGCCCTTTCTGCGTCCCACTTTGTACCTTTATTTCTTTAGTATTTTCCTTTAAATGGCTTACTTTTAAACATTTTATTTTATTTATTTACTTTTTGAGACAGAATCTTATTATATCACCCAAGATGGCCATGAGCTCCTGGGCTTCCTTCCACCTCAGCCGCCCGAGCAGCTGGGACTACAGGCATGAGCCACCGCATTCAGCTTATTTTTTTAAAATTATTTTTAGAGACAGAGTCTCGCTGTGTTGCCGAGGCTAGTCTTGAACTCCTAGCTTCAAGCAGTCCTCCCACCTTAACCTCCCAAGTAGCTGGGATTAAGATGCCAGCCTCTGTGCTCTGCTTAAATATATTTTAAAAGGAAAATTTCTATCCCCCTGGAAGTGGAAAGCAAGTCTCACTTGCTGTGAATAGAAATCATCATAAAAACAACAACATTCCAGATTTCTTGGTGGTTCTGGTTGCCTTTGTAAGGAAGTCACTTTAGGCAGGTGAGGCTCACAAGTATGAGGTATTAGAAGTTGAGACTTTCCCCTTGATGGAGTCAAAGGCTTGAAAGAGAATGAAAAAGGGAATAACTTTCTCATTGTGTGATTCACAATGAGAATTGCTTAGTGTCATGTCTAGAAAACAAATCCTCTTCTGTCTTCCTGAAAACTCGCCCACGTGATGGAGGCAAGCTGCAGCCCACCCTTCTCAGCTCCCAGCACTCCGCAGCCCCGGCCACACTGCACACGTCACTGCCGCAGTGCCTTTCCTGTGCCCACTCTGTCCCTCCTTGCCATGCTGCCTGCCCCGGGAGCTGTAGCTCTCGTTCTGCTGATCCAGCTGAGTTGCTGTTTCTTTGTTGCTTCCTTGAACGCTGCCTCCTGCTCCCACAGATTCCCCCCTGTGTCCTCAAGGTATGGGGTATAGACACCAGTGATGTCATTGACCAGCTATGGGTTAGACCTTGATATTGTATCATCTCTCATTTGTATAGTTTTACAAGGTTGGTATTGTCACTACCCATTTCACAGGTGAGGAAACGGAGGCTCTTAGAGGTTGAGCAGCTTCCTCAAAGTCACAGGCTAACTAAAGTGGTCCTGCCACGTTTGAAAATGAGCTCAGGCTGATCCAGAGTCACAGTACCTTCTACGAGGATCTGCTTCTGTTCTACTCTGTCCTCAGGCTGAGCTCTTCTGTAGCCCCAGGCGTAAGCCTGGTATGTGGTAGGGGCTCCATAAACCTCTGAGATGGACAGAAATGGTCTGGGGATGACAGTGAGCAGGCACTCAAAGCCTGGGCCCTGTGGCTGACCTTGAGCTGGCCCTGGAAGCTGGGAGACCACAAGCCTGCAGCCATTTCCTTCACAGGTGGAGGAAGGGCAGGCAGGGCCTTCCCTCACCCCTTCGTAGTACCCCACAGCCAGCCCCAGCAATTGAGGCTCTGACTGCAGAATGCCTGCGTGCTCCTTCCAGGGCTTTCTTGGAGTGGGGAGACCCTTGCAAGTCCCCGGGGGCGAGGATGTGTGGGGAGATTCATTTGCTTCTCGTAGCCTTTCCTCATTATCACATCCTCAGTGGCTTCCTTTCCATCTGGAAAGCAGCAGGAGGGCCTGGCCAGCGTGAGGGCACGTTTTTACTTCCAGGGCAAGAGCCATGAGGGGAAGACCTAGCAGAAAGAGCCACTGAGTGAATCCTAGGTTCCCTTAGGCCAGAGACAGTGTCCTTCGTTTCTACAACAGATATTTTTTGGATGTCTGCGACAGGGCCAGGCAGGCACAGGGTGAACAAAGCAAATATCTCTGACTCATCTGTTCCTACTTGCCCCTTAGCTGCCACCCTCCCCCCAGCCTTGCGCGGCATGTTGCACATAGTGCTCATGTTTGAATGAACACACGGGTGCCCTGGAAGACAAGGGTTCTCGTAGCAGCCCCACCATATGCTGTTGGAGTAGACTCTGTTTCCCGTCTATAACAAGTGAGGCAGAGGGTGTCAAAACACTTTGAAAATCATTTTTCTCTCCCTGATGGTCTAATGGTTAGGGGAAAAAAGATAAAACAACAGAAAAAGAAAGAAAATCATTTTTCTCTATTGAAACTTGGGAGGGTTGTCTTTTGGTCAGGAATGGCAAGTGGTGCTGGGGAGCTGCCTTTGGTAGTGGCTGCCGGGAGGAGAAGGTTGAGGAAGATTCTGAGGCTGAGTCTGGGGTGGTGATTTGTCAGCACTCTCTGGTCTGAGGATGAGCAGTGGGACAGCTGCTTGTGTCCCCCGTGTGGGCCTCAGCCCCAGCACGGCACCGTACCTCCCTTTCTGCCTCCCCTGGCTCTTGGCAGCCTGAGGAACTTGGGTGTGCAGAGTTTCACTTCCTCTTAGGAAGCCTGGTTGCCAGGGGCCGGGGGGTTTCCTCTCTGCCTCGGGGAGAGGCTTGGGCTCCCCTCTGCCCTGGAGAGGACCTGTGGGAATCCGTTGAGGATTCCAGTAACTTCTCAGTGCTGAAGTGGGTGTATGTCTGTCTTCACTCACAGATGGGTTTGTTCTGAAGGTTTCTTCATAACTCAATTGTTTGGGATATAGTATTTCATAGAAATAACAACAATAGTGATAGCTAGTATTTGTTAAGCTCTTGCCAGGTTCTAGACACTTTGCTAAAGCCACTTGGTGAATTCTCGTCTAATCCTCCCAACAGTGGATTTGATGATCTGTTTTATTTTTTTAGCTGATGAAGGCACAGAGAAGTTAAGTGACTTGACCCCCTTCACTCAGCTAGTAAGTTGCAGCCGAGATTCATACCCACATGTCTGGCTCCAAAGCCTGCGTCCACATCAGGGAGACAGCAGTGGGCACAGGGCCAAGAACAGGAACCCTGGGGGCTGTAGGGCAGGATTAGGGGTTTGGCTTAGAGTAGCAGCACCAGCTTGGGAAAGAGCTAGGGAATCTGCACGCTGGAGTGTCGTGGCATGAACCAATGCCATGGTCAGGCATTGGTTCAGTGGTCAGGACCAATGTCACTGGTTCCTGTGAATCTACTACTGTGCTCAGGGCCATCCTCAAAGCATCTCATTCAGCTCTTGCACAACCCTACGAGGGTGAGACTTGACTTATCTCCATTTTACAGATGAAGAAACTGAGGCTCAGAGCAGTGAAGGGACTTCCTTAAGTAGCAAGTAGGTAGGATTCCAGCCAGGATTTGAACCCTGTGTTCTCAGACTCCAGACCTGTGCCTTGCCACCCTTCATGAAAACAGCTGCTAGTAAGTACTTACCAAGTGCCAGTCCCTTTACTGATCTTTATGACCTTTGAAGGTAGTTGTTAGTTATTCAGCTGCTTTCACAGATGCAACAACAGGCTCACAGAGGTTAAGGAATTTCCCTGAGGGCACCAGCTCATAAATGGAAAGCTCAGGATTTGAACCCCAGGTCTGCCTGAACCCAAAGCATGTTTTCTCTCCTCTTTGCCTGCCGCCTCATAGTTCATAGTTGATAGGGCCACAACTCCCTGCTCAAGGGGTTTACAGTCTAGTCAGACGAGGTCCATGTGTGCATGCGTACACACACACACCCCATCGCCACGCAGCACCAAGCAGTGTGTTCAGGTGCTGTGTGCAAGACAGGGGGCCTGCCAGGGCTGAAGTGGTCAGAGAAACTGTTGGAGGCTCTGTGGGGCTTGAGCGGGTCCTGGGGAGCAAGGAGGAAAGCGGCGGGGCCCCGTGGGAGCATGGGCAGGAAGTCCCAGGAGCTGGGACCCTGGGGCCTGTGGGAGGAGTGGGAGAAAAGCCAGGAAGGGGGTTGGGCACCATCACGGAGGGCCCTAAACGTCAGGACAAGAAATTTATCCTTTATCTTGTTGTTTTAGGGGAGGCCAGTAAAAGGTTTTGAGTTGGCAGGTGACTTGAAAGGGGTATTTAGAGGAGTGTGCAGTGTGTGTAAGGTGAGTTGGAAGGCTGCGGGGCCAGGAGTAGGGAGCCTCTGGGGAGGCTGGTGATACGGGCCTGGTCTGTGTTGAGGTATTGGGAGTGGAGGGCAAAGGATTATGAAGGAAGAACCTGACCAGACCTGGCGACTGGCCAGGCAGGGAGGAGGAAAGGAAAGTATCTACAAAGAGACTCCTGACTGGTCCCCCTGCCTCTGCCACGGTGTGGCCTTGGGCAAATCTCCTAGTCTCTCTGGGCCTCTGTTGTCTGGTTTGTAAACTGAAGGAGTTAGAACAGAGGCAACAGAGGGCATTTATCAAGTGTCTGCTACGCACCAGGGGCTGTGTTACATGCTCTCTGAACTTCCTTCCAGCTCTAAGATTGTGCCATCAGCAGAAATAAGGAACCAGGCAGAGATAAATAACACCCATCATGACAGTTTAAAATTTACAAAAATTAGCCAAACACAGTGACACATGCCTGTAGTCCCAGCTACTTGGGAGGCTGAGGTGGGAGGACTGCTTGAGCCCAGGAGTTTGAGGGTGCAGTGCACTATGATTGCACCTGTGGATAGTGACTACACTCCAGCCTGGGCAACACAGTGAGACCTCATCTCTCTAAAATGTTTCTAAAAAAAAAAATTTTTTTTTTGTTTTAATTTACAAAAAGAGCTCAAGCCCAAGCTTTGGAAACAGGTTTACATCCTGATTCTGCTGCTTGCTGGTTGTATGGCCTTGGGCAAGTCACTTATTCTCACTGAACAAGTTTCGTTAGCTGTAACGTGGAGATGATCATGATAATCTTACCTTGAGGGGATGTTATCAGGATCAAAGGAGATCATGTCTGCAAGGTGCTCTGTATGTCACTCGGAAGTGCTCCCTTTCCCAAGCCTCTTCCCTTCTTCCTGTCAGCAATTCTGTGAGCTAATCATAGCAGCTCACACTTGTTAAGCATTTGCTTTGTGCCACTTCACATATATTAATCAATTTAATCTTCACAACAACCCTATGAGGGTAGGTACTCTTATTATCCCTATTTCAGTGATTGGGGAAACCGAGGCACAGAGAGGTGAAATGATTTGCCTAGTCATACATTTAGCAAATGGTATCATCAGAAGAAACCCAGGTAGTAAGATGGAGCCTGGATTCATTCACCAGTCTACCTGTTACTCCTATTGTACAGATGAGAAAACTGAGGCTCTGAGTTCATTTGACTTCAATCTTAAACATAACCTGTCAGTGACAAAACCAGGTTTCAGAATGTGTCCATTGGCCTCTAGATCCCCCACCCTTTATCATGCTGCCAATTTTTTACTTTGGGGGGTTAAAGATGGGGTCTTGCTTTGTTGCCCAGGCCGGTCTTGAACTCCTGGCCTCAAGCAATCCTCCAGCCTTGGGCTCCCAAAGTGCTGGGATTACAGGTGTGAGCTGCAATACTTGGCCCATACTGGCAGTTTTAAGGAGGAAATGCAGATGCTTAGTTCCATTTTAAACATGCTATAGTAGAGGCGATAGTGAAGCAACCTAACAGAAGTCTGTTTGGTAGTTGGAAATGTGAGATTGGAGTCTGTTTGCTTCACTGATATATGCCAGGCACCTAGAATAGAGCCTGGCACATTGGTAAGCACAGTAAATATTCACTGGAGGCAAGTGGCCAAACTGGAGACATTATCTGGGGAGTTGATCCAATGGAAGTGATGGCTGGGAGCATGGCTGTGGGTTGTGGATCACAGGCCGTCCCATGGGACTCTCAGACCTCCCTCTGGGAAGGAGCCACTATTCGGGGACTTTGGTCCTCTGTGGCCCAGGGCACCAAGAGGCTTTAGTGGGTAAAATTTAGGGCTTTGCATGTGGCAGACCTGGGCTTAGACTCCTGCTCTGCCAGTATACCAGCTGCAGGACCTCAGATAAGTTGTCAACCTTTCTTTTCCCTCTCTCTCTTTTTAATGGAAATATAACAGGCTTACCAAAAGTGCACAAATCATAAGTGTTCTGTTTGATGAATGGTCACAAACTGAACACACATGTAACTGGAGGCCAGATCAAGAAGCAGTATATGACTGGCATCCCAGGAGGCCCCCCGGTACCCTTTTCCAGTCACTATCACCGTCCAAGGGTAACCATGATCCTGATTTATTTTCTTTTTTTTTAGACAGAGTCTCGCTTTGTTGCGCAGGCTAGAGTGCTGTGGCATCAGCCTAGCTCACAGCAACCTCAAACTCCAGAGCTCAATCAATCCTCCTGCCTCAGCCTCCCGAGTAACTGGGACTACAGGTGCATGCCACCACACCCCACTAATTTTTTTCTATTTTTAGTTGCCTGGCTAATTTTTTTTCTATTTTTAGTAGAGATGGGGTCTCCCTCTTGCTCAGGCTGGTCTCAAATTCCTGACCTCAAGCGATCCTCCTGCCTCGGCCTCCCAGAGTGCTAGGATTCCGGGCATGAGCCACTGCACTCGGCCTATGATCCTGATTTCTAACACCATAGGTTACTTTTGCCTATTTTTTGAACATTTCGTGTTGTGTCTGGTTTCCCGGCTGTACACATTGTTTAGGAGATTGATTCATATCGTTGTGTATGGCTGAGGAGTGTTCATTCTTATTGCTGTATAGAATCTCATTGTATGAATTCATGCTACTTTTTTTTTTTAATCCATTCTACTATTGGGGTGTTTGGGTGGTGGCAGAGTTTGGCTATCAGGAGACGTGTCGCAGTGAACATTCTTGTACGTGTCTTTTGGTGCACATCATCTCATGCACATTTCTTTTGGGTAGATGCCTGCGAGTGGGATTGCTGGGTGTGCATATGTTCAGCTTTGGTAGTTGTTGCCAAACAGTTGTCCAACGTGATCGTATGAGATTTCTAGTTGTTTTACTTTTTTGCCAACACTTGCTATGTTTTTATTTTTTTCATTTTAGCCATTCTGGTGCATGTGTAGTGGTAGAATATTGTGGTTTTAATTTGCATTTCCCTGCTGACTAATGGATATATAACACATGAAAGCACCTTTTCATGTGTTTATTGGCTGTTTGGGCAGCCTCTTTTAGAAAATGTCTACTTAAATCTTCTGTCCACATTTGTTTTCAGTTGTCTGACCTTTTAAAAACTTACTAACTTAGAAGAATTCTTTATATATTCTGGTTATAAGTCCTTTGTCAGATGAACATATTATAAATATCTTCTGCTCTGAAAATTACCTTTTCATTCTTTTTATGATATCTTTAGATGAAGAAGAGTTTTTAATTTTTATATAATACAGTTTATCAGATAAGTTGCTCTTTTATGATTAGCCCATATGTCTTTTTTTTTTTTTTGAGACAGAGTCTCGCTCTGTTGCCCGGGCTACAGTGAGTGCCGTGGCGTTAGCCTAGCTCACAGCAACCTCAAACTCCTGGGCTCAAGCGATCCTCCTGCCTCAGCCTCCCGAGTAGCTGGGACTACAGGCACACACCACCATGCCGGCTAATTTTTTCTATATATTTTTAGTTATCCATATAATTTGTTTCTATTTTTAGTAGAGACCGGGTCTCGCTCTTGCTCAGGCTGGTCTCGAACTCCTGACCTCAAACGATCTGCCCGCCTCGGCCTCCCAGAGTGCTAGGATTACAGGCATGAGCCACCATGCCCAGCCCCTAAATCTCTTTTTAATTTAGAGCCATATCCCTTCTCTTCTTAGAAGTGACACTGATTTTTGTTAGCGATCAGGCTAGTGGCCTTGTAGATTTCCCACATTCCAGATCTAACCATTTCCTCATAGTGTTATTTACTTTGTTTCCCCATCTTCTGATCCTCCTGTTAACAGGAACCTATATCTAGGCTTGATTAGATGCAGCGAAAGCTCACTAAGGCTTCCTGGGGTCTCCTCTGATGGCCTTTCTTAGAGTTGTGAAAGGCCAGCAGTTGTGTGAGCAGGTAATGTAAAGTTTTATCACAGTGCCTGGCACAGAGGAGGTCTCAGTACATGGTAGCAGTTCCCAGTATTTGTCCCTGCCTTAGGCTAGACATTTTACCCCTTTTGTTTCTGGGAATCAGTTTTCCTGAGGTTTCTCCTATCCTGGCCAAGCAGCACTAGCTGCCCCCGCTGGGGCTCCTGGCCCAGGGCTGCCCTGGGCATTCCCCATCTTCCTCTCCTCCCGCCCCCAGACAACACTGGCAGTTCCACATACCGGCCGCCCCCTCGGACTCGGGAGGTGATGATCAACGGGCAGATGGTGAAGCTGAAGTACTGCTTCACCTGCAAGATGTTTCGGCCACCCCGGACCTCCCACTGCAGTGTCTGTGACAACTGTGTGGGTGAGTAGGAGGTAGCGGAGGGGGATGTGGGAATTCCTGGGAGATACTGAGTCTTGGAGATGGGGTCACACATGGAGGTGGGGTGGGCAGTGTCTTTTTTTTTTTTTTTTTTTTTTTTAATCGTTTTTATCTGGCAGTGTCTTAAAAATATCCAGGGCTGGGCAGGAAATCTGGTTTGCCCCGATTCGCCCTGACTGAGGAGGGTCCCAGCGCAGGGGCTGCGTGTGACCTGTGGTGCTTTGGCTTCAGCCCAGGATTGGTAGAATCGTTCTCCCCAGCTCTGAAGTACAGGGTAGACACAGAGAAGCCACGAACCCTTCTCCCACGCTTCAGCTTGGTACTCAGTAGATCCAAGTTCCCAGGAACCAGAGACTGGAACGATAACATTCCAGATGTGCTTGGGCCAGAAAGAATGATTTACTATCCAGTGAGCCAGGACCAGCAATACTGGAAGACTTTGATCTGATTCCCAGGGTTTAAAGAGGGACAAGCATCTGGGAACAGAATTTAAGCTGGTAAGGTGCAGAGGAGGTAACCAGGACTGGAAGCTTAGGCTCCTGAACCACAACTGTGGTGGTGGTTTTGTGCCTCTCCCTGCTCTCCAGAGGCCACGAAGTTCTAATGGGGACCAATGGTGATCCCCTGGGAAGGTGTTGTAAGGGAAACACCGTGTGAGAAGACCCAGGTGAGCTGAGCCACAGTGACTGTGCACAGTTCCCAGGGCAGTGAGCTCATTGTGCTAGCTCAGCACTCCCTGAGCAAGAGAACAGTGGGGAACACCCCATGACGGCAGGCAGGGAAGTGGGTGACTCAATGGGCATCATTCATCTCTGAGGATCTGCCCCACCCACCCCTGCAAAGGGCGCTAACCTTGGCATGAGGCCTGCATTGGGCTTGTGACCCACATTCCCACAGGGACTTTCCTCACCAATCTGGGTGTGGCCCCACCCCCAGGGACACAGTGTGGGTGTGAGCCAGCCCTCTGACCTGGCCTCTGATGCCAGCTGTCCGTGAGTAACATAGCGGCCCAGCCCCTCCCTGGGCCGCTAGTCTGAGAGCAAGGGACAGGGGTCGTTGGCTGTTGGCTGTGGCTGGTTAGGTCAGGTAGCAACTGCTTTTTGTGGGCCTTTGTACCAGGCGCTGCCCTGGGTCCTGGGGATTCGGCACAGTGTGAGGCCAACACATGCCCCCCTCGTGGAGCTTTCAGTCAGGCAGGGTGATTGGCCAATCTAGTAACCATAAATAAGTATGTAAATACATATGGGTGACTACAGAAAAAGAGAAGTGGCGGGGCAGATATCAGGGGACCCCCCCCCCACACCTAGTCTGGGGTAGGAGGAGACTTTCTTAAGGAAATGGCTTCGCAGCTGAGACATGAAGGAGGAGTTATTATTGACCAGGTAGAGAGACAGGGAAGAGTGTGTCAGGCGGTGGGTGGTGTGCAGAGGACCAGAAGCAGGGTGTGTCCCAGGGCCTGGGAGGCAGCTGGTGCAGAGAGAGGGAAGGAGGGGCTAGGGAAGGCCCAGCCATGGGGCGAGGCCTCTGAACACCTGTGCTAATTGCCAGTCAGACCCTCACTAACCCATGCCTCTTGCCCTTTTCCAGAACGGTTTGATCATCACTGCCCTTGGGTGGGCAACTGTGTGGGGAGACGGAACTATCGCTTCTTCTATGCGTTTATTCTCTCCCTGTCATTCCTGACAGCCTTCATCTTTGCCTGTGTGGTTACCCACCTGACGCTGCGTGAGTTGGGGGTGAGGGCAGGGGTAATGGGAGGTGATTGCCAGCAAGCTCGGCCTGGTCAAGGTGGGTAGTCACTGTCCCTCTGAGCTATGTCCTCTCCTGTTTCTTCTTTCCCAGGCTCTCAGGGAAGCAACTTCCTCTCCACTCTGAAGGAGACACCAGCGAGATATCCTTTGTCAGCTAGTGGACACCCCCATGGGAACCAAGGCCCCTTCACTGGGGCAGGTCCCCACTCCTCATCCTATAAACAGAAGGGAATGGTGTAGAGCCCACATTTGTCTTCTAGAATCCAGTGTACCAGCTGCTTCTGTTCATACCTAGGCTAGAGCTTATCCTAAGTGGGGCATTGTGGGGCTGGGGTGGCTGAGGACCCTCAGGAGGCACAGTCCTTGTCTTCAGGGGCCTGGAAGAGAGCGTGTACCTTAAGATGCCAAGCTCCCTGCCCCATGTCATGCCTGAGGCTGTTTGTGCTTGGAATCCTCAGCCCCCTCAGCCATCCATCATCCAGGTCTTGTCTTACTCTTGAGTGGGACACCTGACCCTTCCATGGGGCCCAAGAGGTGATCCTGCTGAGAAGTGGTGGGTGGGCCACAGGAAGGTTCCAAAACCAGCTCTCGGGGGAAATAGCTCCATAGAAGGATACGTGAGAAGGGCCGAGTGTGCCTGGGAGGCTCCCTGCTGTCCACTCCGTGTTGGTCCTTGACTGCCCTCACCGTGCTGGAGCTGGTGATCTGCTTCTTCTCCATCTGGTCCATCCTGGGCCTCTCAGGGTTTCACACTTACCTCGTCGCCTCCAACCTGACGACTAATGAAGACGTGAGTAAGGCTGGGACAGCCCCACGTTTCTGGGCAGCATCCTCAGAAGGAGACGGGGCTGAGGGATCTTGGGGCAGCCTAGTGCAGTCCTGACTCTCAAACTGCGGGGGAAACATGGGTGGAGGCATGAGACAGGCAGACACCTCCCAGTGCTCGAGGCTTGTCCCGGGAGACCCAATGCAGGCTTCCAAGTTCCCCACTTATTTTGGTCCCTTGATGCAGCCTCCCAAGGTCCCAAGTTGCTTTTCTCCCCAGTCCCACAGGAGGCAGTACTCACACCGTAACACACATTGTGTTTGGCCAGCACATTACTGCTTACAGAATCTTCCTCTTCCCATCATCTCCCTGGGTCCTTTTGCCAAGCCTGAGGCAGAGGGTACAGGAATGCTTTTTCTCTATTCAATGGCCAGAAAACATGCCCCAGGGTCACGCAGCTGGGCAGGAGCAGAGCCAGGGTTGGTGCTGAGTTGTGGGCATGTGCTCCCTGTTCCAGGCAGCAGAGCTGTGACTGTTCTCAGGGAGTCCCTGGGGCTCCCTGAGGCATGCTTATTTGGTGGCAGGGGGTGAGGGGGGTGGGGAGCCAGGACAGGAGATTAGGGCTCCATTGACCCTCCCTACCTGCTGCCTTGCAGACAACCCCCAGCAAGCATTGTTTGAGCACCCACTGTGTGCCCAGCCCTGGGCCAGACTGACCTCCCCTTCCCATCCTCCAAACAATAAAAAAGCAAAGAAGAGCATTTGTTTCCAGGCCTGCCATCTGATACTTATCCAGGGACACATCGTCCATTAAGAAATACATTTGCTCACCTCAGCCTATCATTCAGGGGAACAAAACTTATTACACATAATAGGGTATGATGTGCTAGGTGATTGGTAGGAACAGAAATGACATCAGCCAGCATCCCTGAAATGGTTTCCTGGGTGCTGATTCTGTAAGTTATTGCCAGGGGTTAAGCAAAAAGGTGTGCTGTGACCAAACAGGTATAGAAAACTAGGTTAAAGTTACAAGGTATTCCTTATTGCAAAATTCCTCAGTGCCTTTAGTAGCTGACTTCTCAGAGCTATAGAATCTGGCAAGATTTTGTCTAATGCTCCAACAATGCCACCTGAGAATTAGTATTGTTGTCCCTATTTTCAGAGGAGGACTGAGACTCAGAGAAGTGGTGATCCTGTCCAGGGTCATACAGTTAGTGAGTGGCAGGGTCAGGGTTCACACCCAGGTCAGCCTGAGTCCTGTGCCCTTGTGCTACCTTCCCTTGGAGGTAGCTGACCAGAGAAGGGAGGATTCACCCAAAAAGTTTTCTCTAGAGGCTTCTCTTCAGCTCTGTTCTGTCTTCCATCCTAGTTGGGGCCTAGTAATCTCTGTGGAGGGTCCCCCCCAACCCTCGTTGAATGGCCCACATTAAAGAGATTTTGGAATTGGCCAGCTTTCCCCAGCCTCTAGACCTCCCTCCTAGAAAAGTAATGCAAAATGAGGTCCTTGACCCAGGCCTCCTTCCTGCTTTCAGATCAAAGGCTCGTGGTCCAGCAAGAGGGGCGGTGAGGCCTCTGTCAACCCCTACAGCCATAAAAGTATTATCACCAACTGCTGTGCTGTGCTCTGCGGCCCCCTACCTCCCAGGTAAGTGAGCACATCTCTCCCCATACCACAGATGCCCTCTGTCCACCCTCCCCCCGCCCCCGACAAATCAGGCCATTTGTCATATAAAGGAATTCTGTGGAAAGTTGTAATATTTAATCATGTGCACATTGTAGAAAAAATTAGGTATCAAACATTTTAAAAAGCAGAGCATTAGCCAAGCGCGGTGGCTCACGCCTGTAATCCTAGCACTCTGGGAGGCCGAGGCGGGCGGATCACTCAAGGTCAGGAGTTCGAAACCAGCCTGAGCAAGAGCGAGACCCCGTCTTAAAATACTTAAAATAGAAAGAAATTAATTGGCCAACTAAAAATATATAGAAAAAATTAGCCGGGGATGGTGGCACATGCCTATAGTCCCAGCTACTCAGGAGGCTGAGGCAGTAGGATCGCTTGAGCCCAGGAGTTTGAGGTTGTGAGCTAGCTGACGCCACGGCACTCACTCTAGCCCCGGCAGCAGAGTGAGACTCTGTCTCAAAAAAAAAAAAAAACAGCAGAGCATTAGATATTACATGTAATCCTCCCCAGGGATAACTATAAGTGACCATTTTGGCCATGCTTGAGTGATGCTACCCTTCTGGTTGCCCACTGCCCCGACCCGGTGGGGCCTCCATCCTGACACCAGGGGGCGCCAGAGCTCCAGAACAGAAATTAAATTGCTGTGGACGCTGCTGGAGGAGACAGCTTCCCCACAGTTGTGTCCTCTGCCCCACCTAGTATTCCTGTCACCCATCCTGCCTAGAGGGGGAAGGGAAAGTAGGAATCTCACCATTGCCAAATGCCTGTTCATCCTTGCTTTCCTCCTCCCCTGCTACCTGGCTTCTTGGCAGCCAGACAGACAGGTGGGCCAGTTTGGATTAACAGTGAATAAATTCTGTGGCCAATAGCCAGGTGGCCATAGGGCACAGAGAGGCATTCTAGAAGGGAACGGTCTGAAGCCCCCCAAAAGAAAGCAGCTCTCCTTTCCTCAGCCTTTCTTGGAGTGGGCCTTTCCTTGGCTAGGAGATGGACTCTGCCATCCAGGCCCTGACCTGGAGCTTTGGCATTGAGCACAGCCTTCATATGTGTTCCTGTTGTGTTTTGGAAGCCTGATTGACCGGAGGGGATTTGTGCAGTCTGACGCTGTGTTGCCCTCGCCCATCAGAAGTGACGATCCAGCCTGCAGAGCCAAGCCTGACGCCAGCATGGTAGGAGGCCACCCCTGACCAGGACTCAGTACTTGCCACCTGCTGGCCTGTCCGCCCCTCCGCACTCACCTGCCGCCCTCCACACCTGCAGGGACCTTCCCCATTCCATCTGAGGGAAGCAGGGCTGCCAAAGACTCAAGTCTTTTCGTATTTATTTCCCACCCTGCGTGGCTTTCCCTGAACTCTTCCGTGGCTGTGCCTCTGCTCCCCAAACCTGGGTTCCTGCAACCTTAGGCCTTGGGTGCCCCCAGCTGATCAGTGGCAGAATGGACAGGAGAGGCCAGAGCCTCTGGAGGCCAGCAAGGGGACCGTGCCAAGTTTCTGCCTGAGCCAGGGTGAGCCCTGTGTGAGTGGAGGTGTGAACTGAGCATGAGGCCGCCAAGTTAGGGGAACTGCTTGGGCCTTGCTGAGCCAGGGTCCTCAGGGCAAAGCAGGACTGATGAGCGGTCAGCTCTGGACAGGACTGTGGGAGAGGAAGCCTCCATGGGCTGCTTTGGCTTGTAGGCTCCTTCATTCTCTTTGTGATGATCATTGTTCTTTCTTCCGTGGGGTTTTTTTTTTTCCTTTTTTTTTTTTTGTATGGAGTTGGCCAATAGGATAGAGCTGGGATTTCAGTAGAGAGGGCAGGGTTGGCCGTGGGTGGGGAAGCCTGTGTCAGAGGAAATTGAATCAGCCAACCAGGCACCCAAAACTAGCTCCTGTACGATTCCTGGGCAGCACAGCAGAAAGTGGGGGCCTCATCCTCCCCCTGCCCGTGGAGGACTCTAAGGGATCCCAGCATGCCCCCACCTCTCTCCCAGGATAGGCCTGGGGATGGGCAGGCTATGCTCATGCTGGCAATACTTGAAACGGGTTTATTAATGCTGGGTATTTTGCACAATTTTTATAGACCTCTTTTCTACATAGCCTTTTTTAAATGGAAGAAGACAAAGTAGGCCACATCGCTATCTGTGTAGTGCCAGGTGAAGGGTTATCAGAAGGCTGGTTAGTTTTATTAAGTTTATTACAAAAGACCTTCTGGCTGTGACTGAGAGTGTGTGTGTGTGTGTGTGTGTGTGTGTTTGTTTGTGTGTGTGTTCACGCGTGCCCCTGTACAAATGTGGCTGGCTCCCACATCCCCTGGGCTGCCTTCCCCCATCCACCCTTGGGTGTCAGGAACAGCCTGAGCCATGGGATAGGAGCATCTGCATCGGTCACAAGAGGCCCTTGGGTTCCCGCTGAGGCCTAGCCCCACCCACCCTCTTATCTTCCTTTCCTCCATGGACATCAGACAACTTGTGACTGGAGACTCTCCCACCCAACTCCCCCACCCCACCCCTGCCACCCAGCCCCCAGGTTAGGCTTCCAGCTGGGACCTGCCCAGACAGGCTGAGGCTGGGCATGGTGGGTGGGGTGATGGCTGTGGGGAGCGGCTGCCATTCTACAAGCCACACCCCCTTCTCTGAGCTCTGACTATGGGACCCAGTGCCAGAGACTGAGGATAAGGTGTTTCTGCCAAGTGGGGGCCTCCTTCCAGAGAAAAGGAGGGAAGAGCAGGGGCAAGTGAAGGCTGGCCTCAGTCTGGGCTAGAAACTCAGAGGATGCCTCTCCTCTGCTGGGAGCTATAGTTTCTCATCAAAATAGATAGAGAATTGTCCCTCTATCCCCACCTTGGCCCTTCAACTGGGCTGAAGCCCTTGGAAAATGACATAGGAAGCCCCTGGATCTTGCCCTTCCTTGCTTCAAAGGCTGGTGGTCACAGATGGAGCTGGGAATGGCAGCCACAGAGGGTCCCCTCTGGGAGAAACAGCTTTGCCCCGGCCTCAGGGCCCTGGGCCATGGCTGCAGTGGCCATGGGAGGTGGGAAAGAAGCTGGCTAGAGAAGGGGGCTCCCACCTGCGTTTTATTTAAGCCAGTATTCTTTGTTCCTGCTTGTAATAAAACTTTTGTTTTTAAGAGTTGATTTGCTTTGGTTTGGTTTTTGTTTGCTTTTCCTTTGCTGAGGCCCCGGCTGGCAGTCCTCTGTTCTTTCAGATAAACTTGGGTCTTCCCTGGGGATACAGAGAAGGCAGCCAGCCCAGTGATCTGGCTAAAGCTCCCCTCTCCTGGCTGGAGCTCTGTCTGCTGGAGGCAGAGCACAGGGAGCTGCGGCTAAGCCCCCATGGGCACATGGGAAGAGGCTATCCCATCTTGTTCCTTCCACCTCCTCCTGCCTCAGGGGCTGGGAGACTCCCAAGTTCTTCTGCCTTTTCCACTCTGATTCCCAGTGACTGCTCAGCTAAGAAAATGTTTGAGACAGTAAGTAGATTCGAGTTTGAGAGCTGAAGCTCTCCCGGCCACCACCTCCTGCCTGGGCAGCAGAGCTGGGCCAGGCAGCTCATAACACTGGCCCACTTCTCTGGTATCTCCCCCAGGAGGACACCTGTCAGGATTTTGCCATCTCCTGCACAGCCTGAGGGGAGCTAACAGGCCTCTTTGCAGAGGGTTAGCTGGTAAGACCACATCTCCCCTGTTGGCCAGCACTGCCCGCTGCCCTCACACACCATCTCATCCTCATCGCATGCCTCGCAGCCCCCCAGAGCCCATCCATCCATCTGGTGTGTGCTGTGGTGTGTGTGCTGGCGGTGGTAGGGTCCCCAGGACTCCCCTCTAAGCAGAAGGATCGGGGTGTGGGGCAGGGCCAAGAGCCCAGCCCCATCTGGACTGAGGAGGTAGCTTTGCACCGAGCAGTTCTCCAACTGGAAAAGGAGGTGAAGGGTGAGGCTGGGGAGAGGAGGGTGTACCTGCTCCGAGGCGCTCGGGCCTGTCCTGGTGGTGTGCAGGGGCCCTCGGGCACTAACACTCTTGCGTCCCAGCTTTCTGTCCCTGCTGAGCTTTCTCTCACCTGCCCGTTTTCTCTCCTGCTTCATTGCCTGCTGCTGAGCCTTGGCCCTTCTCTGTGGGAGAGGCATGTGCTGTGGCAGCACCTGTCCCCACCACCAGGGCCCCTGCAGGTTATCTCTTTCCTCCCAATCCCGCTAACCCTCTCTCTTCTCCTCCTCTGCTGTCCTGCCTGGATCTCCAGTGTGTGCAAGGGCTTAAGGACCTCCTGAGGACCGCTGCTCTCTGCCTCTCCAGGAGCAGCCTGGGAGGAGCCAAGCACCCGGCACCTCCACTTGCCTAACCTGTGGCCCATCTGCCACCGTCTGTGCCTACAGGGTCTGCCCCCCAGCCTGCCCTATGTGTGTGCTCCTAGGGCCCCCGCAGGGGCTGGCCTCTGCCCTCATCCCCTCCATGCTGGCCAGAGTGTAGAAAGCCATAGTGCAGCCGTCGGCACAATAATGTCTTACTATGCTGAAATGCCCCCCCAACTTCCTTCTTCCCCAGACGTGTGAGGTGTCAAGACTCTTTAGGAATCTTGCTCCACAACCTGCCCCCCGCAAAAAAAAAAAAAAAAAAAAAACCAGGCATAGCCATAGTCAAGCTGAGCAGGTTTCTTCAGGAGCCGTCTGGGGTGTTGATGGTGGATGACGCTGCTGAACAAGTTTGGTGACTGTTCTAAGCACAACTGGCTTGACACTGTTCCCACGGCCGTCCACCCCCACCCCGGACCCAGAGCAGGTAGGATGCGAGAAGGGTGCTTGTATGCTGTGCCCCTGGCACGGAGGGACTGAGCTAGCTGCGGCCCAGCATTCTTTAGGGGAACTAAAGGAAATGGGCCAGGCCAAGGCAAATGCGCTGAGCCCAGGGCTGGGGGCAGCTTGTCTGCTATCTTGTACCTTTTTTAACCAAAATAAACATTCCCCTCTTCTTGCCATACTCTTGCCATACTCTTGGCTGTCTGGTGCCACCTTTACTTTGGGGCCTGGGGGCGGAGCCTGCAGTGGGTCGGCAGAACATCTTACCCTCACTTCAGCTCTGCTCCAGCTGGTCAGTGCTGCAGTGGAGAGTTAAAAGAGGCACAGTGAAGCCAGAAGGGACGTGGGAAGAGTGGCCTATGTCCTTTTCTCTCTGCCCCTCCAGAACTCCTGGTCTCAATTCCAGAGACTTCCAAACCTTAGCTGACCTCCGAACCTTTCAGAGGTCCCAGCCCAGGCTGAGACAGAGGGTTTAATGCCAGTCTGGGACTGTCACACCCCTGAACCGAGCCCAGCCCGGGGTAACAATCCCACAGACCCTTCCCTCTTCCCAGCTGCTACCCCACATTGAGACACACAGGCCCACACACTGTCCTATGGGCTAAAGAATAATTACCGTTAACATTCAGCAAGGGCTTGCCAAGCACAAGGTCCGTTTTCTCATCTTAACCCATGAGGAAAGTGATGTCAGCCTTTTCACACATATGGGAACTGAGGCTCAGGGAAGGTACAGGAGCTGCCCAAGGTCACCCCACTGGTAAAGCAGCAAATCCAGGATTGGAACCTGATTTCTGCCCCAACCTCTGACCCATATGCACTACCCAAGGAATGAATACAGCTATGGGAGGAAGGACTCTCAGAGACCCTAAAATTAAAGAATAGTCATAGCTAGTAGAGGGCTTAGAGTTTATCTGGGCCAGCATCTTCGTTTTACTGATGGGGAAATTGAAGCCCAGAGGCAGGAAGGGACCCGCCCAAGGCCTTATAACAGAACTGGGATGCAGTCCCACACCCTGACCTCATTCCATTCTCTTTTCATACGTTCCACACTGTCTCCTAGACTGGACTGGTTTGGGAGAGGTGGGATACTCTAAACAGCAGTGCCTTCAGGAGAAAAGAACTCAGCAGCTGAATCACTTAAAAGTAATCTAATATCCCTTCCCAAAGGCAATTGTTTAATAGTAGAGTGAGCTCTTAGCTAGGTGACTGGACTCCTGTTCATAACTAACCAGGGGAAGAAGATGCTTGAGCCTCCTCTAGTCACCTGTTTAATTTGACCATTCCAAGACTGAAAAATTTCTTAGGAGATTTTTTCTGCAATCCAACCAGAGTCCCTCCTGCTGCTATCAGAGCCCTTCTGTTCTCAGTGGAGGTAGATAGCAACTGGTTGCTGCCTTCTCTGTGTCACAACCCTTCAAAGCCTGTTATTACCAGCTAAGAAGGATTGGTTGACTATGGCCCAGAGGCCTTGAGCCTGCTGGTAGGATGGATGCTCTACCGAAGTGGGAGGGTTGGCAGACAGGATTAGGAGAGCCCTTTTGGGCTGCAGCCCCAGCTCTTGTCCTGCTGACTCAGACAGCTGACTGTGGAGCTCTGTGCCCTGCCAGGGCCTGCTGCTTCCTGCCTGCCTGGGCTCCTGGACTTGGGAAATGGGGGCCTGGAGGCAAAGGGAGGTACCTGAGACAGGAACTGAGTCAGGACCAACAGGCCAGAGTGGGCAGGAGGTGTCAGGCATCCTGGCTCCCAGATACACCCCTGAACTTCAGCTGGGGAGGAGCTGGAGTGAACAGGCTTCCTTGCCCTTGCTTGGGGCTGTGCTGAGGGTGTGGAGCTCATGGTGTGAACCACTACCAACATCCCCTGGCTTAAACAGCAGGAAAAGAACGCTGCCTCCCTAGATTCAGAAGAAGCTCCAAAGTTCCTGGGCCTGCTAGGCCCTGCCTTCCAGGTTCTCAGTGTCTTGAGATCTCCAGATTCCCACCAGGACTTGGGGGAAGCCCGGGATAGATGACTAGTGTCAAGGAAGGCCCTTGAGGGCCCAGGGCCTGCTGAGGCCAGAAGAATGTCCTAGGTGACGAGGAAAGGGGTAGTGCTGAGCTCATCTGGCCAGTCATCCATCTGGAGAGGGAAGGCTGTGGGCAAACTACCCCTTTCTCTTCCCCATGGACACCAGGCTGGGCAAGATCTGGTCTACAGCTAAGGCCTGGCTTGGAGCCCTTCTTCATTTCCCAGAGCCCAGCTCCGTGTTAGTGCTGTGTATGTGTATATGTTATAATAATAAAGTTCATGGGATTTTTTTCATGTAACAATAGTTACCATCCACTCTCCCATGCTTTCTATTAGTTCATTTAATCCTCACAACAAGCCCCATTTTACAGCTACAGGAACTGAGACTCACAGTAACCACTTGGCCAAGGCCACAACAGCTGGTAAGAATTAAACTCAGGCGGTCTGATTCCAAAGATACGAGGCTATTCTGTCTCTCGTAGGAAAATAATGCATATTCCCCATTCATAACTTGGAGAGAATAGGAAAATTAAAAGGAAGCAAAATCACTTGGAGTCTCACTACCTAAAGGTACATTCTGTGAGTTAGTATTTTAGTGTAGTTCCTTTCCATTGTTCTCTGTGTTAGTGCTCCAATTTGAACAAAGCCTTTGGGATATCAAACCCAAAATCCCTTCTGCTTCCTTAGAAACCCTGTAGCATTAGCCCAAACAGGTCCCTATTCTTCTTTGTGGCAAAGGGGAGGATCTCATCTTTGGTCCTTAGAATTCTGGCCCAAGCCTCCTTCCAGAAGGCCAAGGTGAGTGTTTAGATATTCAGAGGAAGGAGGCGGGGGGCACACAGGCCTGTGACATGATCCTGGCTCAAGGATTAGGTTGGCTGAATCCCAGCAAAGGGGGCCCCACCCCAAGCCCCATCTAAGCTTAGGCTTGGGGCGGGGCAGATAGCAGGAACCCACTCTTACAGGTTCAGTGCCAGCACCCTTAGGTGAAACTCTTGATGAAACTTAAGGAGAGGTCCCCAGCAAGCAGGGACAGAAGGTTGGCGACAGAGACATCTCTGAGGCCTCTGCCAGTGGTCAGAGGTGGGGCCTTAGTCAAAGGGAAGCGACAGGGAAACTTCTGAGAGCCTGGCTGGGGGAGGTGTCACTCAGCTGGGCTCGCTGCCCCATAAAACAAAATGGTATGTGTCACTGCTACCACATTTTCTCAGCCGTGTGTCTCTCCCCAGGTTGCTAGCGTCCCCCCTGGGGGACCAAACTGGACTGAGCACCCAGGTGGCCTGCTTCCCAGCCTCAGACAGAGGGCAGGTTGAGTCAGGCAGGAAAGTGGGACAGCTAGGAAGCCAGGCCCCCACCCTCCGTGAACCCCACTGATACAGGATAGCAGATGGCTTGGAGGGGGCAGGTGACCTGGCATGGAGAGCCGGAGCGTAAGTCCTCAAACAAGTGGCAACAGGCCACCAACTTGAAAGGGAAAATTGTGCAGCAATGGGAAATGTGTCCAATAAACCTACTGGGTGACTAATTACAAAGGCTGGGCTGCAGCTTCAGAGGCTGCTTGTTAAACGCTTCATGAAGTGGCACCCTAAAAACTGCCACCTGTGCATTCTGGGAGCTCAGAGGTGACTCTGAGAGGGAGTGAGGACTCAGGTACTACCATCTTCAGGTATACTCAGGAAGAAGCCTGGATCTCACTTCCAAATAAAGCCTGGAGCTCATACATCAGAGGCCTCAGTGGGAGGAGACCCAAAGGAAGTCGGGTGCAGAGGGGAAAGTATGAGGGAATTGGGAACTATGTGACTTGCAGCAAATCTCACCCCTCTCTGAGACTCAAGTGTTCCCATCTCTATAGTCCTGGGTTCCTCACAGAGACATAATGAGGATAAATTAGATCACAGATATGAAAGTGCTTGGGAAAACTACAGCCCTGCCTAAACATGAATTATCTCACCTGAACCAAGTGGGGAACGCTCCTGGCTGGATTAGGAACCCCATCCTCCTGCACATTTATGGGCTCTGCTTAGGCTAAAGCAGCCAGGTGGCTAAAGCCATCCTCACTGCCTGGAGGGACACTGTGAAGGAAGATCTGCTTTGAGGAACCAGGGCAGCTTCCTACTGTAGGCAGCCATGTGGTGACAGCCCTGAAAGAGAGGGGGCAGCCTGGAACCCTGAAAGGTACCTGTGCAGGTGGGGCCCACACCCAGATTTCTCCTGCTGACTATCCTGCTGACTCACCCCCACATCCCAGCCCTTTTACCTTTATGGAAGAGCCGGAAAAGGTGTGGGGAGAAGAGGAGAGGGAGGCAGGTCCTGGGCCCCAGTCCCGCCCCCTGCCCCTCCCTACCCTTCCCTGGGCCAGGCCACCCAGCCAAAAGGCAGGCCGAGAGCAGGAGAGGCACAGAATCCGGAATTGGTCCCAAGGCAGCCAGTTAGCCCGCCGCCCAGCTGTCTGTCCCCAGAGCCATGGAGAGAGCCAGTCTGATCCAGAAGGCCAAGTTGGCAGAGCAGGCCGAACGCTATGAGGACATGGCAGCCTTCATGAAGGGCGCTGTAGAAAAGGGTGAGGAGCTGTCCTGCGAAGAGCGAAACCTGCTCTCGGTGGCCTACAAGAATGTGGTGGGCGGCCTGAGGGCTGGCTGGAGGGTCCTGTCCAGCATCGAGCAGAAGAGCAACGAGGAGGGCTCGGAAGACAAGGGCCCTGAGGTGCGAGAGTACCGCGAGAAGGTGGAGACTGAGCTCCGAGGTGTGTGCGACACTGTGCTGGGCCTGCTGGACAGCCACCTCATCAAGCAATCCGGGGATGCCGAGAGCCGGGTCTTCTACCTGAAGATGAAGGGCGACTACTACCGCTACCTGGCAGAGGTGGCCACCGGGGACGACAAGAAGCGCATCATCGACTCAGCCCGGGCAGCCTACCAGGAGGCCATGGACATCAGCAAGAAGGAGATGCCACCCACCAACCCCATCCGCCTGGGCCTGGCCCTGAACTTTTCTGTCTTCCACTATGAGATTGCCAATAGCCCCGAGGAGGCCATCTCGCTGGCCAAGACCACTTTCGACGAGGCCATGGCTGACCTGCACACCCTCAGCGAGGACTCCTACAAAGACAGCACCCTCATCATGCAGCTGCTGCGAGACAACCTGACACTGTGGACAGCCGACAACGCCGGGGAAGAGGGGGGCGAGGCTCCCGAGGAGCCCCAGAGCTGAGCCGGGCCACCACCCACCCTACCCTGCCCTGCCCGCTCCAGTCCCCCACCCCGCGGAGAGGACTAGTGTGGGTGGGAGGCCCCACCCTTCTCCCCAAGGCTCTGCCCCGGCTCCAAAGGGCCCCATGGAGAGGGGCAGAGCTGAGGCCACCTGGGGCCGGGGTTCCACTCTTCATGCAGCTGTCCAGTGCTCCTAACCCCTGATCATCCCACCCAACCCTGCTCTCCGCACCCCCTTCCTCCCGAGCCCACTTCTTCCCCGTCCTTTCCTCCCTCCTGTCCCTGCAGCCTCTGGATCTTAGGAATTGAGGGGTGTCCCACCCTGGTGGCTGAGAACTGGACCATGTGGCAGAGGCTGGACATGGGTGTGTGAGTGTGTGACTGTGTGTGAGTGAGAGCAGGACCGAGAACAACAGAGGGAAAGCATGTCAGCTGGATGTGACCATGTTTTCTCTCAATAAAGTTCCTCTGTGACACTCCTCCTGTCTTTTCCAGTTATTGGCGATGGGCTGGGAGTGGGACTGGAATATGGTTTAGAGACCCTGACTTTGGACCTCTTAGGGCCCTGACCTTCCCTGGGGCTGGCTCAGTGACCTGCAGGCAAGACTTCCGCCGCTGACTCCAGGTGAGAGGCCGGGTCCAGCCCTCTCCACCAGGGCGGCCCCAGTGAAACCGGCCAGTCCCTGGAGGCTCAGGCGAACGCAAAGGCGGCTGAGGAGAGGTGAGTGGGGATGCGGTGTGGGAGGCTGAAGAGCTCAATGGGCCGGGGCAGGACACCAGTGAAGTCTCAGGCGTGAGGCTGAGGGCAGCGCCGCAGGGACGCGCTGTAGTGAGCTGCACTGAGCACCCCAGATTGAAAGCGGGTACAGTCTTATCAAGTGCTCAGATCCCAGCGGAGGCGAGTATGATCTGAGGGAAGGGCATGGCGCCATTAAAACCCCAGATCTGAGGAGAGGGGAACGTCCCCCAGAGTTCGGAGATACAGACAAAACGAAACAGGGTGACGGAAGAAAAGCAAGCTGGGTGAAAAGGGCCGCGGGGAGTCTGGCCGCCCGAGCCCGCCGCCTCCGCTCGCAGCCGCCAGCAACACGCCAGGACCTGCGGCCGCCCGACGCTGTCCCGCCTTTACCGCCCAGGGCTGAAGGCGGGGCCTGAGGCCGATCTCGCCCAATCACAGGAGGCGGTTTACGGCCAAGGGTACCGCCCTCGGGGCCGGCTGGCCAATGGGGAAGTGAGCGGCGGAACGTGCGCAGCGAGTCTTCCTGCCTTCAGTCAGGCCCCGAAGCCGCGGCGATTAGCTGACTGACTTAGGGCTCCCGCCACCAGCCGAGCGCTGAGCGCTGAGGGGCAGTCTTTCCCGGTTTCACTCAGACAAGTTGTCACCAGCCCGGGCCCGAGAGCTCGACTCCCTCAGAGCAGCAGGACGGGGAGGGGCCGTTGGCAAAATGCAGTCCCCGGTCTCTGAGTCATCCTCTCACCTGGCTGAGCCCAGGCGCGGCCAGGCGGCGGGGCGGGCTGGGAAAAAGCCACCGAGATGCCCCCACCACTCTCCAGAGTCCAGGCAGCCCTGAACCGGTCGCCAAGAGGCTTGGATTGTGTCCCTGACCAGCTGTGCGACCTTGGAAAAGCCATTATACCTCCCTGGGCCTCACTTTCCCTTCTGTATAAGGGGCTTGGACTAAAGGCTCTACCGCGAGAGTGAACATACGGGGCTCTCGATTCAAACTGCCTGAGTTTGACTCCCGGCCAAGGCTCTCAACCCTGCTTACCTTTGTGTCCTCCTTTGCAAAGAGGAGGATTAAAAAGCCCTCCTCCTAGGGTAGCTGTGGAGTTTGAGAAAAGAAATGCACGTCAAGTAGCCCATAGTACCTGCTCAGCAAATGTCGGGTATTAATTATTCCTTCCCGCATCAGTAAGTCTAGGATTTCGCCAGCATTTCTTTTTTCTTTTTTGAGACAGAGTCTCACTCTGTTGCCCAGGCTAGAGTGAGTGCCATGGCGTCAGCCTCGCTCACAGCAACCTCAAATTCCTGGGCTCAAGCAATCCTCTGCCTCAGCCTCCCGAGTAGCTGGGACTACAGGCATGTGCCACCATGCCCGGCTAATTTTTTACATATATTTTTAGTTGTCCAATTAATTTCTTTCTGTTTATAGTAGAGACAGGGTCTCGCTCTTGCTCAGGCTGGTC
>CAUYMX010046314.1:0-19415 GCA_963573855.1 Lepilemur septentrionalis | reverse complement strand
CGAGTGCTCCCTGGAGAGCATCCCTCGCCGAGACCCCGCCCCTCTCTGCGGCCCCACCGCTCATCGAGGACCAGCCCTCGCCGAGACCCCGCCCCTCGCTGAGGCCCCATCCCTCACAGTAGCACTGTTCCTGGCGGAGGCCCCATACCCAGATAAAGTACCGCCCCACTGAGGCCCCGCCCTTCACTGTGGCCCCGCCTGGCGGAGGCAAGGCCCCAGGTCCAGGCCCTGCCCCTCGCAGAAGCTCCGCCCCCAGGCCACGCCAAGGCCCCGCCCCTCACCTCGCCGACTGCCTTGCGGTCCGGGGCCTTGGCCGCACTGAGCAGGCGCAGTACGTTCTTGGCGCCCTCGGCCACCGCGTGCTCGACTCGGAAGTGGTGCCGCAGCTCCTCAATGCGCAGCTCCACAGCCCCCAGGTCCGGACCTCCTGTAAGCAAGGCATACGGGGTACTGAGGCTAGCCTGCAGCCCGCCCCCACCAACCGGGTCCCAGACACGCGGCCATCCAGAGAAACGGGCACTGGCCGTAGATACACCACCACTAAGATGCATCACACTTCTCCCAAGGGACGGTCACAATGACACTGTCACACTGTCACCCAACACCCATGGGGTGACAGTGTCCTCCTTACGCAGGAACAGTCTGAGCAATATGGAGACATACCGTCAAGCCAGGCTTAGGGATGGACATGTTGTCACAGTCCCGCTCCATTCCCAGGGATTAGCACCCGGACAGCCCCGGACACACTGTGACCCACGGGGATAGTCACATTATCTTGATTCAGTCACTGTCACCCAGATACCATCACGTTTTTCACCCAGGTACTATAGCCCCCAGTGGCAGGGACATAAATCATGCTGTCATACACATGTTGACACACCTCACTCCCACTGAACAGTCATTATCACGCAGTTACAGTGTCAGCCATGCATTGTGACACCCATGGGCATTTGAACAACGACAGAGATACAATCACACTGCCACACAGATGGCGTCAGCCACAGGGACACTATGAGGGACTGTGTCCCCCAAATTCATATATTGAAGCCTTTAATCCCCAATGCAATGGTATTTGGAGATGGGGCTTTTGGGAGGTGGTTAGGGTTAGATGAGGTCATTGGGCAGGGGGAGGCCTCATGATGGGATTAGTGCCTCATAAGAAGAGGAAGAGGCTGGACATCGTGGCTCATGCCTGTAATCCCAGGACTTCAGGAGGCAGAGGCAAGAGGCAGGAGGATTGCTTGAGGCCAGGAGTTCAGACCTACCTGGGCAACATATCAAGATCCTGTCCCTACAAAAAGGTTTTCTTTTTAATTAATTGGGCATGGTGATGTGCACCTGTAGCCCCAGGTACCAGGAGGCTGAGGCAGGAGGATTGCTTGAGCCCAGGAATTTGAGGCTACAGTGAGCTATTACCACACCACTGCCCTCCAGCCTGAATGACAGCGCAAGACCCTGTCTCAAAAAAAAAGATGATGATGATGATGAAGAAGATGAAGAGGAAGAGACACCAGAGCTCTCTCTCCACTGTATGGGGACACAGAGGGAAGGCTGCTGTCTGCAAGCCAGGTGGAGAGCCCTCACCAGGAGCTACCTGCTGGCACTTCGATCTAGGCCTGCAAGCCTCCAAACTGTGAAAACATAAATGTCTGTTGTTTAAGCCACTCACTCTGTGGGACTTTGTTATGGCAGCCTGAGCAGACTAAGACAGACACTGTTACACAGACATTGTCACATTGTCACCAACAGGGATACACAGCATTACCACTTTGTCACCAGTACATGCAGTGTCACCTGCAGGCAGAGGAACACATGTTCTGTCACAAAGATACAGTCACACTGCCACACAGGGACACTGTCACATGGGTCAGGCTTTGTTGTATTACAGACACAGCCCTGTCACCTGAAGCACGGCACACCACTGCAAGGACAGAGGGACATGGTCGGTCACAAGACACAGACGCCATTAGTCCCAAGCACAGGTGCCCCAGAAAGGGACCTTTACAGGGCCAGAAACTGAGCCTGACAAGGCGGGATGCAGGCCAGGCTGTCTCAGGGCGAGGCACTCACCCTGGGCCTCGTCTGGGGCCACCTGGCTCTCCAGCTGGCCAGCCTGCAGGGCCCGGCGGAGCTGCATGCGGATGATGTCGATCTTGGTCTTACTGTCCTGCAGCATCTGCTGGGCCGTCAGCAGCAACTTCCGGTCCTGGAGGCAGAGACCGGCTGTTAGAGGAAGGCGTGGGGCTGGGGCGTGGCCACCAGCACTGCCCACAGCACCACGCAGGTCCTGGGTGGCTATGGGACAGAGCGTTTGTTTGTTTCTGTGTGGGTTCTTCTACAAATTCCTGGGTGTAGTGATGTGGTCTCTGGATTTGAATCCTGGCTCTGCCACTTAACAGCTGTGTGACCTCAAGCAAGCCACTCAACCTCTCTGGGTCTCAATTTCCTCAGAATTGCAGAATGGCAGTGCTAACATCACCGACCCCGTCTGGACCAGCGAATCTGCACACAGAGCTCGGAGCCCCGCCCGGCCCCAGAGCTGGTGTTGCGTGCACACCAGCTGTCAGAACGGCGTGCACGTGGGTGAGAGGTCCGCACGGTCGCTGAGCCCCTGAGGGTGCCCGGGCATTTGTGTCCAGGATTCAGGGTATGATCATCCGGGCACTGCCCACAACCCTATGTGTGCACAAGCACCAAAAATCAGTTGTGGTTTTTCCATCCACTTTGTGCTGTGTTTTTTTCTTTTTCGTTTTTTCAAAGTGAAGCAGGAAAGTACGTGCTGTGTTAACTAACATTCGGATGAGAGGCTGCAAGACACTTATGTCGTCTCTGTGCATGCTCGCTGCGGCGGTGCTACCCCCGGGGGGCAGAAATTGGCTCTCGGGGGCTGAAAAACTTCTATTCTTTTTGTGTATAAGGCAGAGATGTGCATAAAGAAATATACGGTTGATCTGTGTTGAACATATTTTTTTTCTTTTTGTATTTTTTTCTTATCTTCTTTGTGTGTGTGTGTGTTTTAACATTTCATAGCATGGTGCTCAAACACTTGCACACTTGTACACAGATGTTCATAGCGGAACTGCTCACAATAGCCGAAAGGTAGAAACCACCCCAATGTCCATTATATAATAAATGGATAAAGCAAATGCAGTACATCCACATAATAGGATGTTAGCCAGCCATAAAATGGAATGAAGTACTCAGTCCTGCCGCAACGTGAATGGACCTCGTAAACACGCCAAGTGGAGAAGCCAGACGCAAAAGCCCACGTGTATTTACGTAAAACGCCCACAATAGGTAAATCCCTAAAGAGAGGAAGCCGATTAGCAGTTGGTGGGGGAGGGAGACCGGGCAGTGACTGCTAATGGGGACGGGGTTCCCTTTCGGGGTGCTGAAATGCTCTGAAACCGGAGGGAGGTGCCACATTGCGAATGTACCAGATGCCACTAAATTGCATGCCGGCACGTTAATGTGGTAAATTTTATGTTACGGGTATTGTCCCACACTGAGTGATTAGGAAAAAAAAAATGTCTTTAGGCTGGGCGTGGTGGCTCACGCCTGTAATCCTAGCACTCTGGGAGGCCGAGGCGGGCGGATCGCTCAAGGTCAGGAGTTTGAAACCAGCCTGAGCAAGAGCGAGATCCCCGTCTCTACTAAAAATAGAAAGAAATTAGTTGGCCAACTAAAAATATATATAGAAAAAATTAGCCGGGCATGGTGGCGCATGCCTGTAGTCGCAGCTACTCGGGAGGCTGAGGCAGGAGGATCGCTTGAGCCAGGAGTTTGAGGCTGCTGTGAGCTAGGCTGACACCACGGCACTCTAGCCGGGGCAAGAGAGTGAGACTCTGTCTCAAAAAGAAAAAAAGATGTCTTTAGAAAAGGTTCCTTAAGAGAACAATAATGAAGAAAAGGTTGAGAAACATCTAACCAGATTTAAGGGCGTATTTTTATTCATTCAGCAAGCGTACTTGTTAATTCCAGTGCCTGCTATATGCCAGGCACACAGACGCTGAGTCTGAGTTGGCGAGACCTAAGATGCAGTGTTCCTGGGGCCAGAGTCCTCACCTGGTCACGGAGCTGAACCATCTGGCCCCCAAGGCTGCGAAACCCCAGCCCCTGACACGGAAGTCACGGAAGCTGAGCGCAGTGGCATTCCCAGGATCCCTTGACCTGAGGCGGGCATTCCCAGGGCAACAACCGTGCACGCTGGATGGGGTGAGGACACCAGGTGACCCTATCTATGTGACGCTCAAAACCAAGCAAAGTGAATCTGTGTGCCCCAATACCCAGACCGTGCCAGCCTCCCACGGGGGCAGCTGTAGGTGGCACCCTGGCCCCCAGCCTGTGACCTGCACAGGTGTGTGCACACATGTGCAGTCGTGTGCGGGCACATGGGTGGATGAGTGCACAGGTGTGAGCGCAGGTGCGACGCGTGCCCCACCTTGGTGCTGCCGTTGCTGTAGGTCTGGATCATGTTCTCCGCGCCCTGCTTCACCTTCAGCTCGATGGCCAGCTGCTTCTCCAGCCCTGCCACGCGGCTCAGGCTGGTGGCCGAGCAGGCAGGGCCGCCTGCACCCGGGGAGTGGGGGGCATCTGGAGGGGACGGGTGGGAAAGAATCACCATGGTCGTCACCTTGGTCTGCCCAGTGCCCCCAGGACCCGGGGACAGCTGGGGGCCAGGAGACATGAAGGCAGGGCGCCAGGGCCCAGCAGGTCTGCCTACCCGCCCTCCCAGGGAAACCGCTTGGGGCTGGGACAGGACCCAGGATGAATGAGCGTGTGTGTGCATGTGTGTCCGTGGTGCCAGTGTTGACGGTGAGTGGGAGGCCCCCAACTACTTGCACGGCTGTGTGAGCCCACAAGCGTGGGAGCGGTTCCATCTGTGAACCCCGGGTGTGACGATGTGAGACACCAGGTGTCACAATGCCTGAGAGTCTGGGTGTTGGGGTGCACACGCTTCTGGCTGTTGGTACAACTGTGAGAGCAGATCTCCAGGTGCTGGTGTGAGTGTGCTGAGTCTCTGGGTGTTGGGAAGCCAGACACATGTGTCTACGTGTCTCTGGAGGGCAGTGGGACCGTGGGGGGGGACCCTGGGTACAGAAATGACTGTGAGATTCTGGATGCTGGCTGCACACTGTCCCCGAGTGTCGATGGGACGGCGCTGGTCTCCAGTTGTTGACATGCTCGCGTGTCTGGAAGGGCCGGGTGTTGGGGTAAGTGCTGTTGCATCTTCAGGCCTTGTCCGGTCGTGAGGACGACCCTCTGCTGATGTGACTGTGTCTGTCAGGCTTGGGTGGCTGTGTGCGTGAATCTCTGGGGTTTGCTGAGATTGCCTGCCAGAGTGGCTGTCGTCTATGTGTGTCGTTTGTCGTCAGGTGTTGGGTGACGGGATATAAGCCTTTGGGTGTTGTCATGACGATGTGTGAGAGTCTCTGGGATTCATACGCTAGCGTCTAAGTCTTTGGGTGTTGTCCGGGTGCTGGTGTGGCTGTGTGTGCCTTTCTCTGGGTACCTGTGTGACAGTGTGTAAGTCTTTCCGTGTTGTCCAGTGTTGGCATGACTGTGTGTCAGAGTCTCTGGTTGCAAGACAAAAACGTTCTAGAGATCTGTTGCACGACAATGCGAACACACTTAACAGTACAGAACTGCACGCCCAGAAATGCTAACTTTGGTCACGCATGGAGGCGCACACCTGCAGTCCCAGCTACTCAGGAAGCTGAGGCAGGGGGATCTCCTGAGCCCAGGAGTTTGAGGCTACAGTGCACGAAAATCACGCCTGTGAACAGCCATTGCACTCCAGCCTGGGCAACACAGCGAGACCCCATCTCTTTACAAAAAAGTCATATTTTATGTTATGTGTAGTTTTTACCCTAATTAAAAATTTAAAGACATAAAATTTTTAGAAATTAAAAAAGACTCTTTGGGTGCCATCTAGGTGTTAGTGTCATTGTGAGAGTCTCAGGGTATTTGCATGACAGTCTCTCAGTATTTGTGTAACAGTGCGCAACACTGGGTGTTGTCTGGGTGTTGGTGTGACTGTGTCTTTAGGTATTGCCATGGTGTGTAAGTCTTTGTTGTCTGGGGACTGACTGTGTCTTTAGGTACTGTGATGGTGTGTACACTTGGGGTGCTGTCCAGGTGTTGGTGTGGCTGTGTTTTTAGGTACTGTGATGGTGTGTACACTTGGGGTGCTGTCCAGGTGTTGGTGTGGCTGTGTTTTTAGGTACTGTGATGGTGTGTGCATTCTGGGTGTTGTCCGGGTGTCGGTGTGGCTGTGTCTTTAGGTACTGTGATGGTGTGTACATTCTGGGTGTTGTCTGGGTGCTGCTGTGGCTCTGTCTTTAGGTACTGTGATGTGTGTGTGTGCATTCTGGGTGTTGTCTGGGTGCTGGTGTCTGGCTGGGTCTCAGTGTGCTCCTCCCTGAGGAACGGAGCCCCTGGGCAGTGGAACCCCTGCAGCCCCACTCCCTGGTGGCCCGGCTCACCCCGGGTGGCGGCCGGGTCGGGCAGCACCACGTGGGCGTGCAGCTCCTGCAGCTGCTGGTGCAGCAGGTCAAGGCGGCGCGAGGAGCCGCGCAGCAGCAGCTCCACGGGGCCCAGGCTGCGGCCCAGGTCGGTGGTGGCCCGCCGCAGGTTCTCAGCTCCCTCCTTCAGCTTCAGCTCCTTGCGGATCTCCCTGCGCAGCCGCTCCCGCTCCAGCTCCAGCTGCTGCTGCACCCCGGGGGCCGCCAGGTCCGCCCCTGCCAGGCCTAGCTGCTCCAGCAGGGACCAGCTGCGTGGCTCACTCTGCGGGGGTCAGACAGGGTCAGGGGACGCCAGGCTGTAGACCGCGCATGGCCAGCCTGGCCCAGCCTCCGCCCCGGACTGGAGCTGCCGAGATGGGTCCTGTTCTGCCTCCTCTGACCCCCAAAACTGGGAGGTAAGACAAGGCCCTGATCCTGTTTCCTGACTCCCCCAAACTGGCAGGTCCAAAGGTCAGGGACATCTTCCTTCCCTGGCCCCTCAGACTAGGGGATCCCATAGGCATGACCCTGTCTCCTTTTGTCTGTCCCTTATGCAGTGGAATTCCGGAGGGCAGGCCCTGTCACCCCACCACTGTGTCCCCCCACTGTCTCCCTTCTGCTGCCTCCCAAACTAGCGGGGCCCCAAGGGAGGACTCCTTTTCTCTGCTGCCCCCTAAACCTTAGGGAGTCTTGAGGATAGGCCCCACCTTCCCTCTGGTGCACCCTCAACCTGTGCCATCCCAAGGGCAGGCTCCACCTCCCCTCAGCTGCACCCCAAACTAGGGGATCCCAAAGTTAGGCCCTGTCTTCTCTCTGCTGTACCCCTGAACTATGGGGTCCTGGGGCAGGCCTCATCTTCCTTTTTCCTACCTTCTAAAATCGGGACTCTAAAGAGCAGAGCCCCATCTCCTTCCTCCTCTGTCTCCCCAACCCGGGAGCCCCAAATGGCCCCAGATAGTTTCATCCTCCAGAGAAGTCTGAGTCCAGCACCCCATCTCCTCTCTTTGGTCCCAAACTGAGAGCTACCCAGGGCAGGGCCTCCTGCCTGTGCCGCTTAGGGTCCCCTTCTGCCCGCCCCCACAGGGACCCCAGCCCCCACCTCCAGCTCTTGCTCCGAAGGGGGATAGGCCTCCGCCATCCTGGGTCCGGGCTGAGGGCCCGCCCTCTTCCTGAACCTCAGCCCCGCAGGGCCTCTTGGCTGCCACTTCCTCTTTCCTGCCAGCTCCCAGCACCCCCTGCGCCGGGCCAGCTCTGGGGCTCAGGGGCACCTAGCGGACCCTCCCCGCAGTCCCACCACCAAGGCCAAAGCTGCTCCTCCAGAGGAAACCCAGGGACAGCCCTGTTCCCTGTCCCGAGAGGCTGCCCAAGGTGTGCGTGGTGGGCACACATACATGTCCATCGTGTGTACATGGTACACAGGCTCCCACGAGGCTCCAGGGGCTGAACTGGACATGCACACACTTTCACATACATGTGGGCATGTGCACGGGACATGGGCTCACAAGTGTGTGCACACTCCCACACCTGCAGGTGTGTGCCTGCAATGTGGGTGTCCAGGTGTGCACATTCCCGTGCAGACCAAGAATACGCTTATTTGCAAATGCCCGGAGTGCATCCACCGGTTGCTCCAGAACCTATACGATTGATACACACTCCCGCCTGCCTGAGTTCACCCGGCCCACATGCTCATGCATGTGCGCATGCTCACACATGTATGCACACTCCCTGAGGCCCCCGCGGCATGCTCATGCTCCCATGGGTCTCCAGCCCTGCCACTACCTGCACCTGTCCCTGTGGCCAGAACCTCCCACCCACCCCTTGTCCCCAGCTTCCCCTTCAGGGTCAGAACAGCCAGTTCTGCAGAGGCAAGGTCCCCTTTCTGCAGACAGACCCTCCCAACTTCCTGCTTCCTCTCAGTCTAGCTGCCAATTGCTGCCCACCACAGCTCAGAGGTCTAGGGTCCTGGCCAGCCCAGTGGCACCTCCCTGAGGCCAGCACCATTAGGAGACAGCACTGGGGGTGGGGGTGGGACAAGAATACCCCAAAACCAGCAGTCCACAAACCACTTGCTAAGCACACACCAGTGCTCTAGCACAACCACAGATGCTCCTCACCTTACAATGGGGTTACATCCTGATAAACCCATCGTAAGCGGAAAATATCACAAGTTAAAAACACATGTAATACACCTAACCAGCTGGATGTGGTGCCTCATGCCTGTAATCCCAGCACTTTAGGAGGCTGAGGCAAGAGGACTGCTTGAGACCAAGAGTTCGAGATCAGCCTGGGCGACATAGTGAGACCCCATCTCTACCAAAAAAACAAACAAAAACAAAATACGCCAAACCTACTGAACATCGTAGCTTAGCCTAGCCCACCTTAAATGCGCTCAGAGGACTTGCATTAGCTCACAGTTGGGCAAAGTCATCTAACATGAAGCCTATCTTATAATAAAGTTGAAAACCTCATGTCATTTATTGAATACTGTACTGGAAGCAAAATACAGAATGATTACATGGGTACTCGAAGAACAGTTTCTACCGAATGGGTATCACTTTTGTACCATCGTAAAACTGAAAAAGTTTAAGTCAAACCATCCTAAGTCAGAGGCCGTCTGTGTGAGTAACAGCAGTTACTGCAAACTTCATCAGGTCAACCAACGCAACTCCGTAACATGGGTGCTATTATCACCCCATCGTCAGGATGAGGGAGCTAAGGCCCAGAGTGGTGACGTAACTTGCTCCAAGGTCCCACACTTGGCAGAAGGCAGAGCCAGAATTTAAAACAAGAACACCCAGAATCCAAAATCTGGCTAGGAAACGCCCAGTGTGCATTATTGACCTTAGCTGTGAGAATCTACTTCATAGACAAGGAAAGGTGTCCTTGGCTCTTGACTGATCTTGGGGGCAGCTGTCCCCACGGAGTATTACCGCAGGTCATGAGCAGCACCCCCATAAACCTACCAATCCTCACTAATACACCTGAGTAGCTGCTGTCATTCTCCCCACTTTACAGGTAAGAAAACTAAGGCTCAGAGGTGACAGCAATTCCCAACAGAGGTGGGATTTTATCCCCGCCCCTGGGGGCATGTGGCAACCCCTGGAGATATTTCTGGTTGTCACGACTGGGGGTAGGGAGGTGACATCTATTAGACGGAGAGACCAGGGATGCCTCTCCACACTCTGTAGTGCATGGGACAGCCCCCACCACAAAGAATGATCCAGCCCCAAACGTCAGGACGCTCAGAGGCCCTGGGGTAAAGGACGTGGGTGTGGATTTACACCCTGAGCTGCCGCCCATGATGCTTATCAGGAACAATTTCACAGCAGCCTGCCTGCCCAGTGCTGGCTGGGTCTCCACCTCTTCCCTCCATGAACACCCTGTAAATCCCATTTTTCCCATGACAGAAACGAGGCTCAGAGAGGCGAATGCATTGGGCCCAGGGTGCACAGCAAGGAAGTGTCCGCACTGAGATTTAAATCTAGGCTCACCTGGTACCACCCTCACTCAACCAGGCCCCACCCTGTCCCCAGCAGGCAGAGCAGGGTACAGCCAGGAGCAGGGCCAGCTCAAATGGGGGAGGTCCAGGCAGGGAGGAGGAGCAGCCTCCCTCAGCCCCGCCTCCACAGCGGAGCCTGAGAATATGTAAAGCAGAGAGGGAGGGAGGCTGGGCCTTCTGGGTCCTCCTCCCTGGGGTGACTCACTTCTACCCAGGGCCAAGGGGTCACCTGAGGGCCACAAGGCAAAGCCAGCAACCAGGGGCCCGTCCTGGCCTTGGGGAATCCAGGGAGACCCCAGACCTGGAGGGCCTACCTCCCAGAATCCCCCTCTTCCCAGAGCAGCCAGGGACCTAGACCCCCACATCCGGAGATTTCAATGCCTTGGGCGTTTCCGGAATCTGGACAGGACATCCGTTTGCCGGACCCAGAACAGACAGGCACACGTCGGGACAGACAGAGGGACAGGGCAGCAGGCCCAAGCAGCCATGAAAAAGGGATGACCAGGAGGGAGGAGGACAGTGGACAAGAAATGGAAAGGGCGTGGGTCCGGCCTCATTCCAGGAATCACAGCTCATCTGGGTCGTGTGTGGCCCACGCCAAGCGCATGCACGCGCCGGGAGGGGGGTTCCCACACAGCCCGCTGGGGGCGGGGGTGGAGGCGGGGACCTCGGCCCATCCCACCCCGAGGTCTGACCTTGTGTGATCGGCAACACCAGATACGCCCAGCTCCTCGGCAAGGCTGGCAGGCCATCAGCAGGGCTGGGGGGGGGGGCGGTCACGGGGAGGGGGGTCATGGGGGGGACACAGAAGGGATGGGACAGGTGCAGAAGGAGACAAGAACCCGGTTACACAACAACCACAGGACAATGGACTGGATGGAGAGATGCTAATGGGGACACCAGAGGCACAGACATGTCTCAGATTTGGGTCACTGAACCTAAGGAGGTTGGAGGTCACCCCGGCCCTGATTGTCACAGATGGGGAAGGTGAGTCCAAGGCGATGATGCCCACCAGGTGGCACAGGAAGAACCTGGCTGGTCAGCAAGCTGCTGCCAGTCATGTGTGTCTGTGTGTTGGGGGGGTGACCCAGCCCTGAGCTGCCACCCCTGGCATAAAGGTAGGATTCTAGGTATGGGAGCATCCCCGGCTTGCTGACCCGGACACCGCCCAACCTGGGATAAGGTTCTACCTGACAGCCTGGAGGATGGGAGTGGGGTTCCCAGTCCCCGACCTAATGAAGTGACTCGGGCACTTCCGCCAACAGGTGCCAATCTGGGTGGCGTCCGGACCATCATAAAGCTCAGTCTAGAGGCGGAGGGTGGCTGGAGCTTTGTTGTGAGGGGGAGGGGCGCGGGCCGCGTGGCCTCCTCCCCTCCTGGGGCACCGCGCCAGACACCTGCCCCAGGTGAAGCGGCACCTGCCAGGCACCCAGCGCTGGGGAGGGGAATCAGTGGGGGCTGCGACAGGCACCGGGACGCACAGCCAGCCAGAGACACCCGAAGTCGCGCCTCCTCCGCCGCGCCCCCTCGAATTCTCGGGGAGGGGCCGAGTTTGGGGGTGCGGCGGGGGCCTGCGGGACAGCCCCCTCCCCTCGAAGCCCCGTCCGCACCTCCACCTGCCAAGAAGGGGGCCGTGCCGGCTCCACGGTCCCCGCTCAGGGAGGGGGGGCCAGGCGCTCCCGAGGCCCCCGCCCTCGTCGCCCGGGACCGGGAGGCCCCGGCAGCGCGCGGGCCGGGGTCCCCGGCGCCGTCGGACCGCCCCGCAGCTACGGACGCAGGTGCGCCTACCTGCACGGCGTCGCTGGCCATGTCCTCCCGCCGCCCGCCGGGGGGGTCCCCGCGCGGTGGGCGGGGCGACGAGAGGAGCGCGCGTGCGCCCCGCGCCAGGCGGGGAGTGGGCGGCCGCGGCGCGACCCTCCCGGCGCGCGGCCCGGTCCGGCCTGCTCGGCTCCGGCCCCGCCTGGCCAGGCCGCCGCGTCCGTGCGCCGCGCCCTCCGGCCCCAGCGGCCGCCGGGCCCGGTCACGTGACCCCGGAGGTCGGCGCCCGGGGAGGGGGCGGGGCCCGGGGGCGGGGCTCCCAGCGGCCCCCGGGGCTGCGGGGTCCCGCCTGCAGGCCCCCTCCCTCCACGGAGCCCGGAGCGCCCACCTGCTCCCCTCCTTGCCTCTTCTCGGGTGCTGCGACCACCGGGCTCTGCCGAGGGGTCCCCACTCGAGCAAGCGGGACCCCGAAAAGAAGGACGAGCCCCGTTACAGCCGGGAGCAGCGGAGGCCTCGGTGCCTCCCTGGACCCTTCTGAAACCGAAAACAATAGTTAATTCCCCACGCATGTGCAAGCTCGGGCTGCCTGGACCGTGGGCCCCCATTCAAGGGCATGGAGAGAAGCTCTGGGCAGATGTGGGTTCAAATCCCAGCGCCCAGCCTTGAGGGAGCCCCAGATCTCAAAGGACACCTCGTCTGCGACATGGAAAGAAGGATGTACCCGCCTCTTGGGTGTCGGTAAAATTAAATGAGACAGTGCATGCCAAGTGTTGAGCACACACTAGGCGCTTAATAGATGTTAACTGCTGTCACTTCTTTCTTTTTTTTTTTTTTCTGAGACGGGGCCTCGCTCTGTTGCCCCGGCTGGAGTGCAGTGTTATCATCATAGTTCACTGCAGCCTCCAACTCCTGGGCTCAAGTGATCCTCCTGTCTCAGCCTCCCAAGTAGCTGGGACTACAGGCTAATTGTTCTATTTTTTTGTAGAGATGGGGTCTCACTCTTGCTCAGGCTGGTCTTGAACTCCTGGGCTGAAGGGATCCTCCCACCTTGGCCTCCTAGAGTGCTGGGATTACAGACGTGAGCCACCGCGCCCGGCCTGCTGTCGCTTTTAATGTTAATATCATCATTATTAAAAGGGATCTCCACCCTGACTTGGCTCCTGACGACCAGCCCCTTTTTTTTCGGGGCTCCTTCATGCAGATAGCGCTCTGTAAATGCAGACTCGTGCCCCAGCGGAGGGTGGAGGCCTCTGCGGAATTTCTCCGGGGTCTCCAGAGTCTCCAGAGCTTGCAGCTTGGTTCGTGGCTGCGGTCGGACCCCTCACTCCCTCCGAAAGCCGGCGAGGGAGCCGAACCTCGTTCCCCAGGGCTCCCGGCGGGGAGCGCTCCCTGGCGGCGGCGCCTGCGCGGTGGCGCCCTCCGGGACCCGCAAAAGCGCAGGGGGTTGCGGAGACCTTGGTTACCCGTGGCTCGCGGGGTTTCCGTCGTCCCAGAGACTAGGGCGCGGTGTTTTCTCTTTTTTCCTCTGAGCAACTCTTTGGGGGATTTTAAGAGAGAGAGAGAGAGAGAAAGAGAAAGAGGAGACGAATTATACCAATCCAAAATCTGCTCACTTCTGGCCTTTCCATGGCCCTCACCGGGTCCAGCCCCCACCGTGGCTCTCTCTTCTGATCTCCCCCACGGTCTGTTCCCACTACAGCCCAAGAGAGCCTGTGAACACCTGTGGCAGGGCACGTCCCTCCTCTCTCTCCATAGAACCCTCCATGGCTCCCAATTCACTCAGACAAAAAGCTCAAGTCCTCCCTGCAGCCCACAGGCCCTGCAAGATTAGCCCTCACCTCCTCCCATCTCTCCCTCTCACTCCCTCCCTCCAGCCACTTTGGCCTTCTAGCTGTTCCTCAAATGTCTGTTGACTGAATGAAAGTACTCTGCAAGTTAGTTCTGTTCCTGTTTTGCAAATGAGAAAACTGAGGCGCCCCTCTCCCTGGTCACCAAGTCAGGATGTTTATGGCCCTTGCCCTGAGGAACATGGCATCTCCCTCTAATTCTCCAGCCCACCCATTTTACAGATGAGGAGGACAAGGTAGAGCGAGGTTTCCAGGGGCCCCAGGGACTGGGTTGGCAGCAACCACCTTGCCCAGGGACCAGCCCTCTCCCGCCTGCCAGATTCCAGGCTGCCTCCTTGGATGGAGCTGGGGAAACCTGCCAAATTCTCGCTCCAACCTTCCGGCATTCATTTACTCAGTAAACATTTATCAATGCCCACTGGGGAGTCCGGTGGCACTGGAAACAAAGTTGCACTCTGGGCTTTATAGGAGGAGACAAAAGACTAGTTGTACAATCTCAGAAAAATATAACTGCACCAGCGCATCCTTACAGCTGCAACCCACTCTGCGGCACACCACTGCCTGTTCCTGTTGGAAAACCTGCCCCAGGCTTCCCAGCAGTCTTAGGAAAAACTTCTCACCTCTCACCTGGGCTACAAGGGGGTCTGGTCAGGTAGGCTTCTCTGTCCACCTGCCCAGCCACTCCATTCTCCTCACCCCCATCCAGCAACACGGGCCTTCACTGTGGACTTGAAATATTCTCACCTTACTTCCAACCACAGGGCCTCTACACTGGCTGTTATCCGGTCTTGAATATTCTTCCATCACATCTCCCTAAGGCTGGCCCCTTTTGCTCATTTAGGTCTCTTTTTCCATTCAAATGTCACCTCCACTGAGACACTTTCCCATACGCTGTCATTTCTAGCCCCTGGCCCTTTTTGATTTATTTTAAATGGTATTTCTCTTTTGAAATTGCACAGTGCCCATGCTGCCTCAGTCTCTGTGGAAGGAACGCGTGGACACAATGTGAGGTGTTGGCTGAAGGGTATCCCAGGCCTGTGGAGGTTTAAGGAGGCGGCCATCCCACCGTCAAGGATAAAGCTAGCCCAGGCTTCCCAGATGGGGTGGCACTGGAGCTGAGTTGTGAAGGACAAGTTAGAAAATTGTCAGGTGGGGCTGGGTGTGGTGGCTCTCTCCTGTAATCCCAGTGCTTTGGAGGGAGGATCCTTTGAGCCCAGGAGTTCAAGGTTGCGGTGAGCTACGATCACACCACTGGACTCCAGCCTGGGCGACAGAGTAAGACCCTACCTCTGAAAGAAAGGAAGGAAGAAAGGAAGAGAGGGAGGGAGGGAAGGCAGGCAGGAGAGAGAGAGAGAAATAAAGAAAAAGAAAATCGTCAGTCGGTTAGAGAGAAAAAGGTTGTCTGGTGGAAGGAACAGGAGGGACAAAGATGGGTAAGAAAACCTGGCACGTTATGGCATCTACTTGCTGCTCCTCAAATGTGCTGAACCTTTTCCACCTAAGGGCCTCTGCACTGCCTGTGTGCTATGCTTTTCCTTCTTCTCTTGGCACTCTCTCTTCCTCACTTCATTTCCATCTTTGCACAAATGTCACCTCCTCAGAGAAGTCTTCCCTGACTGCATCCCCACCCAAAACAAGCCCCAGCCTCTACCCCTCACGTGGCTTGATCTTTCTTCCTTGCAAACCTTAATAAATTTTCTCTACTATTTTGTTTCTTGGCTGTCTCTCCCAGAGGATGTCCGCTCTCCGAGTGCAGAAGATCTGTCTTGTTCGCTGCTGGGTCCCTGGCTCCTAAAACAGAGTCTAACACATAGTAGATGCTTAATAAATCGCTGCAGGATGAATGCACAAACCAAGTGTCACAGGGTATGGCTGGAGTTTTTAGTGCTCAGGAGCCCGGGATGAAGAGACAGGCTCCAAATGCCACAGATGGTGGGGGCAGGGAGACTCCAGCATCCCTGTGGAGTTTAGACTTGACCTTGAGGACAGCAAGAGACACTGATGGATTCTTGTCAGGGGAGGAACCGAATGAGGATTGTGCTGAGCAAAAGATAAGGTCCTTTGCAAACCAAGCGTCCACCAGTAGGGGCCAGAGAAAGAAAGGGGATTAGATTTATCTGACACTAAATGTATCAACAAGGCTAGCTCAAAAACACCATGTTCAGGGAGGATAAAAAAGCAAATAGACTTCTAGCTTTTGATTTAAAGTGGAAAAAAAGAAAAAGAAAAGGAAAAAAAGCAAACAGAAAATAAATGATACAGGCTGAGTGCAGTGGCTCACTCCTATAATCCCAGCATTTTTAGGAGGCCAAATTTGGAGGTCTGCTTGAGCCCAGAAGTTTAAGACCAGCCTGGGCAACACAGTGAGAGCCCATCTCTAAAAAAAAAAACTTAAAAACATTAAAAAATTAGCCAGGTGTGGTGGCACGCACCCGTAGTCCTGGCTACTTGGGAGGCTGAGGCAGGAGGATTACTTGAGCCTGGGAGATGAGATTGCAGTGAGCTATGATGGTGCTACTACACTCTAGCCTAGGTGACAGAGTGAGACATTGAGACCTTGTCTCAAAACAAACAAACACAAAAAAGCCAAGCAAGCAAAATAAATGATACAGTCTGATCCCATTTAGATACATTACTAAGAAACATAAAGTGAAACTATGTATAAAGTTTTGGAAACGTGTGTAAAGTGGCGCCTTTGAGCACAGCCTGCACAGCCTGGTGGTAGTGGGTTAGGCTGCTTTGCGTTCAAATCCTGGCACCACCACATGCTAACAGTGAGAGTTCGCTGTTCTGTGCCTCAGTTTCTTCATCTGTAAAATGGGATGATAATAGCAGCCTCTACCTCATAGGGTTGCTGGAAGGCTTAGTGAATTACAGCCATGGGAAGCATAAGGACGTTTCAGTCAATGACAGACCATACATGCAACAGTGTTCTCATAAGATTCTAATACCATATTTTACTATGCATTTTCTATCTTGAGATACACGAATACTTACCATTGTGTTGTAGTTAACATCCAGTATTCAGTACAGTAATGTGCTGTACATGTTTGTAGTCCAGGAACAACAGGCTATATACCATACAGCCTGGGTGGAGTAGGCTATGCTATCTAGGTTTCTATAAGTGCAGTCTATGACGTTCAGACAACAAGATCGCCAGGGACGCATTTTTCAGAAAGTTTCCCTGTTATTAAGTGACAAAGGCCTATAATTTCTTGTAAAGCACAGAGCAGAGGTACAGTAATTGTTCCATATCATTGCTTTAAAGATGTTTTTTCTATGCTGGAGGGAAATGGAATTGGGGTGGTGAACACAGGTGGCTTCCACTTTAACTATAATGTGTTATTTCTTTTATTTATTTTTTTGTTTTCTTATTTTTTTTTTTTTGAGACAGGATCTCACTCTGTTGCCCAGGCAAGAGTGCCGTGGTGTCAGCCTAGCTCACAGCAACCTCAAACTCCTGGGCTCAAGCGATCCTCCTGCCTCAGCCTCCCGAGTAGCTGGGACTGCAGGTGTGCACCACTATGCCTGGATAATTTTTAAAATTTTTTTGTAAAGACAGGATCTCACTGTGTCACCCAGGCTGGGATGATCGCTTTCCGGCAGGAGTTCATGCCTCGATGACATAATGAGGCACCATCTCTTCAAAAAAAAAAAAAAAAAATTAGCTATTCTGGAGGCTGCAGTGGGAGGATCACTTGAGCCCAGCGTGGCTGATAGAGCGAGACCTTGTCTCTAAAAAATGAAAAAAAAAAAAAAAAAAAAGGGGGGGTGGGAAATGAAATAACCACTTAGGAAACCTGTCTTACTCTACTAAAGCTCGTGACCTAAGACCCACCATTCCACTCTTAAGTATTTAGGGAAATGCAAACTGTGTTCACATAAATACCTGTACAGTACACCCTTTACTAACAATGGCCAAAGACCGGAAACGATCAACCAGCCATCAACAGGTGAATGGATAAACTGCACAGGTGTTGGCTGCTGTCCTGTGGTACAGCCACCCCGTGGACTACTACTCAGCAATAAAAAAGAACGAGCTACTGACACACCTGGCAACACAGACCCATCTCAGAAACCGTTTGTTGAGCAAAAGAAGTCAGACACGGAAGACGATCTATGTGCCTGTTCCCACTTACATGAAATTTAAGAACAGACAGAGCTACAGGGACAGAAACCCAGGCAGTGCAAGACGTCCCAAGCCCCCGGTCTTCCTCAGTCCGGGGAACACGCCCGCAGACCGCGGAGGACCGCGACTGGGTTCAGCGCCAAGCGCAGAAGCCTCGCTTTCAAAGGGTGGGGCGTTTAATGCAATTACTGGGAATGAAAGGGGAAAAAATAAAAAAAAAAGAACGAAAGGGCGGGGCGCACGCTCCGGGCCCGGCCTTCGGTCTCCGGCTGCCAGTGCTAAACAGGGCGGCGCCCGCGGGGGTGGGGCCAAACCCAGATCACGCGACTTCGCAGAGCCGGCGCGCTCTCCGTCGGCTCACTCGGGCGCGCCTGCTTTTAGATGGACCAATGAACCCGAGGCGTGAGGCACGCCCCTTTTCCCTCTCCACCAATAGCGTCTCGACGCTTCCCGAAGACTCCAATCACCGCTTCCGTCTCTCTTGAATGACAAGGCAGCGGCCCAGTGAGCGGAGCCGCAGTCGGGCTCCGGAGGCAGGAAGCACGCTCGTACCGAGGCGCGCGGCGGAGAACCGGAGTTGGGCGGCTCTCCTCTCGGCACGCGGAGGCGAACGGGGGAACGAGGTGAGAGGGGGGTCCCCGGCGCGGGACCGCGGTGCGAGGGTGTCTGACCTGAGGGCGGGCGGCCGGGCGAGGTCTGACCCGAGGCCGGGCGGGTTGCGGGAAGGAGCGAGAGGAGGGGGCGCGAGATGAGGTGGGACGGGGCGGTTGGGGAGTCTGGCGCCCTCGCGGCGGCCGTTGGGTGCCGGGGCGCATGCGCGCAAGCGACGGGCCGGCCGTTGTCGCGCGGGCTCGGGGCCCACTTCCGGGAGGGGCTGTCATGGTCGCCCTGGCGCCCACCGCGACCGGGAGAAAGGCTGTATGTCCCAATAAACCCCTTTCCGAATAGCCCTGAGCTGTTTGGGGCGGGATTCGAGCGGGGGCGACGCAGGGTAGTCTAGGGCCGCAGTGGAGGACGTCGGAGCTTGCAGACGTGGCGGGCTTCTCCGGGGCCGAGGGCATTCCCTCTCCCCCGCTCTGCCTTGTCTAGCTCTGCATTTAGGGAATTCGGGATCCAGAGTTATAGGGCAGAAAAGATCTTCTTTAGGAAATGGGAGTGCCCAGTAAAGAACAAAAGTCCGGGGCAGAAAGCCCGCCTCGGGACACTTAAGGAAAAATGGGTCCGCGTGTCGTGTCTGGGTTGTCACTTATCTCCGTGTCAGTTTCCAAGGTTATCCGCTCCGGGTGGCCTCTGCCGTCGTGGCCACCTCCTCTGGTCGGGGCGGACCCCGCCATATCCTCTCTTGTGATCTAATTTGTTTTGAACCTTAGATCCTGTGCAGCCACTTCCTGGAATATTTTTGTGCCTTACCAGGCTCAGTTTGCCCCCAAATTTGTGTCCCCACCAACACAAAACAACTTATTTTATTTTATTTTATTTATTTATTTATTTTTTGAGACAGAATCTCACTCTGTTGCCCCGGCTAGAGTGAGTGCCGAGGTGTCAGCCTAGCTCACAGCAACCTCAAACTCCTGGGCTTAAGCGATCCTTCTGCCTCAGCCTCCCGAGTAGCTGGGACTACAGACATGCACCACCATGCCCGGCTAATTTTTTCTATGTATTTTTAGTTGGCCAATTAA
>CAUYMX010046311.1:0-33825 GCA_963573855.1 Lepilemur septentrionalis | reverse complement strand
TAGCTGGGACTACAGGCATGAGCCACCATGCCCGGCTAATTTTTTCTATATATTTTAGTTGGCCAATTAATTTCTTTCTATTTTTGGTAGAGACGAGGTCTCGCTCTTGCTCAGGCTGGTTTCGAACTCCTGACCTTGAGCAATCCACCCGCCTTGGCCTCCCAGAGTGCTAGGATTACAGGCGTGAGCTACCATGCCCAGCCTGATTATGGAAATTAACATCTCTAAGGGCCTGTTATTTCAGTAGTATATGTTATCTCAGCCATTCCACTTTATTACTACACTTAACATATGGCAGTATCCTGAATTTTCATTTAAAGCTTGTATTTTAATTATTCTTAATTATTCCTAAATTTCATTCTTTCTCTCCATTCTTTTGGTGACCTCTCTGATCGTAGGTTGTAGTTATTGCATACCTGAGGGGTAGTGGTGTCGTAGGATTGATCTTGCCTCAGTTTCTAACTCTTCCAAACTGTTCTTACATATCTGCCAAATTAATATTTTTAAAGCAGTCCTTTAACCAAATCAAGTAAGCCCACCATTCCAAACTTTCATAATTCAATCAAGGCCAAGTTCCCTACCTTGGTATTTTATTACCTGGCCTCTGTCTCATTCATTTACCCCCATCTCTCAGCTGGACTGTGTGCTATGCCAATAACATAAAGACTGTCCAGGGCTTCCTGCTCCCTCTCCTGTAACTTTTTCTATTAGATTGAGAATACTCCTTTCTCACCCCATTCCATCTCCTCAACATTCCATATCTTCCACATTGGTCATTGATACAGCTTAGGAGCCATCTCTTCCTTTAAGACTTTTCTTCTATTTAATGCATACTAATCATTCCTTCTTCTGAATCTTAAATACATTATAAGTATTTTCCTGTTTGATTATATATTGCCTTCACCTGTTGATTAAGATGTGTATGTCTTATCTTAGGTAAAAAATATCTGGAAAAATATCCTGGACCTCTGCTGTAGGCTCTGTTCTTTACCATTACATTGAAAGAGCTGTGATAGACTAGAGAGAATATATAACACTAGTTGTATATCTTTATGATCTAAAATCTATCTTGAACTCTGATCAGTATAAAAATTTAGCTTAATCATGAGGTATATTTACTTATAAATTGTCATAGCCCTGGAATTATCATGAAAGTTTAATAAAGGTAAATAGAAAAGTGATTTTATTTTAGATTTAGTGCCTTCATTTTAGTTTGTTTTATTTGAAGCTGTAGTCATGTGGATAGGCCAGTTTTAAGTCTGCATTATTAATGCATCGCATCACATATAGCCAACAAACTGTAGCCTAAGCTTTGGTTCTTGGTGATTTTACATAGTTTTACTTGGCCTGTTTGCCTAATAATTATTAAGCTTTGAGATTTAATTTACAAGGTCCTGGACAGAATTTTTTCAAATATACTTAACTGAGTTTGTGCCTTTTAAAGACTGTTATGCTTCTTGACTTTCTGTTCTCTTTAAGCTCTAAGACTTAATGTTGAATATTATTTTTAGTACAGTTAAGGTTCAATGATAAGCTAATTTGCAGTTAATTTGAGTAGTATCAGTGTTTAAAATAAATCCAAATAAAAGGATTTTCTTTACCTCACCCTGACTGAAATCAGAGAAGCCCAGTTTACCTAGCTAACCTTGAAATTGAAGGGAAATTAACGTTGCAAATGAATGATTTGTTTATACTAAGCATTAGCCAGGCTCACCATGTTTATATAGACATCAGTCAGTTTTTACATATTAGACATGACATTTTAGTGATCTTAATTTTGTTAATTAAAATGATTTTCCTGATGTATCAGATTAAAATTTTTAAGTAAATTTTAATATATGCCTGCTGCTTAGTTCCAGAATAATGAAGTGTGTTGTATGTGACATACAATGTACTGCTTAATAGCAAATCTTGCTGTATCTGCTGCTGATTATACGTCATTATAGAATGCCATGACAGCCTAAAGGAATACTACCTAGTAGAGAGAAAACCCATTTAAGATGTGATTAAAAGGACACAGTTATTCTAAACCATTATGTGATACGGGTTTTTTACAAAGATTTTTTCTTTTATTCAAATGTTGCTAAGGATTTGAAGCGTTCATTACCATCTGGACTTGGTCTCTCAGAAACCCAAATTACATCTCATGGCTTTGACAGTACCAAAGAGGGGGTTATTGAAGCAGGACCATTTCAAGGTAAGAGCCCATGTATTTGTAAAGATGGTGGGATGGAGGATGGGAATTCACCAAATGCTACTTTTATTAATAAAGCATAAGAATTGAGCCCTTTGATTCTGTGATAAAACATGGAATATAAACAGTCCTTTTTCTCTTCAATTTAAGTAATTTAGAAATGTTTAATAATCTTCATATAAATAGATCAATATGCATAATTTCACTAAGTGTTATTTAAGAATTGGCTTTAAAATATTGAAATAAAAACTCAAAAATGTAGATTTGGGCCGGGTGCGGTGGCTCACGCCTGTAATCCTAGCACTCTGGGAGGCCGAGGCGGGTGGATAGCTGAAGGTCAGGAGTTCAAGACCAGCCTGAGCAAGAGCGAGACCCTGTCTCTGCTATAAATAGAAAGAAATTAATTGGCCAACTAAAAATATATATAAAAAATTAGCCGGGCATGGTGGCGCATGCCTGTAGTCCCAGCTACTCTGGAGGCTGAGACAGAAGGATCGCTTCAGCCCAGGAGTTTGAGGTTGCTGTGAGCTAGGCTGATGCCACGGCACTCTACAGCCCGGGCAACAGAGTGAGACTCTGTCTCAAAAAAAAAAAAAAGTAAATTTGGATTATTTTAACTTATAACCACAAAATTTATATGATATCTTAAATCAATGTTGATTTGCATAAATACTTCCTATTTCAAAGCAAATAGGAAAATGAACTTTTCCTTTTCCTCCTGTACATGCTATATAGGAAGTCTCCAAGACTGCGCTTAGATTTAGTAAATTGCTAGGAAGACTCACAGGACTCAGTATATAGTCACACTCATGGTTATGATTTATTACAGTGAAAGAATACCAAGCACAATTAATAAAGATAAAAGGTACGTAAGATGAAGTCAGGGGAAAATTAGGCATAAGCTTCCAAGGGTTTTCTCCCAGTGCAGTCTCACAGCAATTATTAATTTCCCAGCAATGAGATGTGACAACATAAGTGAAATGTTGCTGACCAGGGAAGCTCATTTAGAGACACAGTGCTCAGGATTTTTATTGGGGGTCGCTCACATAGGCATCCTCTGCCTAGTATGTGTCAAGATTCTACACTTCCAGAAGCAAAGCAGGTATAAGCAGCACACTGTTGGTATAAACAGTTGAAGCACAGTGAGCCGTTCTTAATCATTCTAGGAATGGGGGAAATCCTTCCAAAATTCTAGTTCCCAGATACCAGCCAAGGGCCAATTTTGTAAGTAGGCCTTTTTAATGATAGACAGTTGGACCTCCTGTGTTAACTCTTTCCTGCACACATCCTATATATATGTTTATTTTTAATAGAAAGGAAAAAATGCCTCCTCTTTCAATGCTCTTGCCTGTAATAAATTTTTTTTATTTTTACATGAGAGAAAGTAAAACCATGTAAACATTTGAATACGGAAAATAGATTGTTTTCTTGACAGTGCTGTAGTGAAAATGTAGCTATAGTAGATGTTCAATTAAATATATTAATTTTAATGATGCATTAAAATTTCACAAAATGAAAAAGATCCTTATGTCTTTGCAATCCTTAGCCCTCTTATAGGTAGTGGTATTCTGTATTTTTATTGTACTCTTGGCCCTGATACTTTATTCAAGAACAATTTAGATTTTGAAATATATTCTTTACTATATGAGTCTTAGAAATAGATGTTTAGGATAAGCTAGTACAATATCCTCTACTCTAGGCTGTGAAATGAATGGGCTATCTAGTGACATCATTTTTTCTGTCTTTTCATTTTTATGTTTAGAAAAGTGAACCTGTAAAAAGGGAGCAAGTATGTCAATATCTTAGTCATTCTGAAGCATTGTGGCATTCTTATATAGGGGATAACTTTGAATTTGGAAGGATTAACTGAGTGCCTAAAATTATGAGTACTGAAAAATATTAGGCTTACTTTGCATAATTTGATGCAATTTTGGACCAGTCACCAATTTCAAAATTAAGTGTCAACATAGAATTAAAAACTAATTTTACTATTAAGATATTTTAAGTATTTTCCATGAAATTATTTGGCTGCATTTGATTTAATCTTTTTTTTCTTAAGTAAAATAGTCATATACAATAATTGAAATCAACTGGCCATTGTAAAATGTTATGCTTGAGCATTAAAATACTAGTCAGTTTCATTTGCTTGTAGATACATCCTAATTCTTCAAATTGAAATAAAAAGTATGTTTCATGATAATGGCAGTAATTTACATCTCATTGAACTGTTTATAAAACATTTTTTAACCCAAACATCAATGTTATTAAAAAGATAATCATTCTGCCATACTCAGATTAAACATTTATTATGAGAAAGTTGTTTTAAATGCCCTTATTTTAAGATATATGTAAATAAATTGGAATGAACATGAAAAAGAACAACATAATGATTAAAATCTAGAAAACCGGTCTTACAAAAAAATGTTAAAGGAGCTAGGACTGTGTTAGCTCTCTGGAAAAATAATTGAATGATAACTTAATAATGGCTTTTTATTACTTGAGCAGTTATTACAAGAAGAGTATGAATATTATCTTCCATCTATCTCTGCTTTTCCATCTACCTTTACCTAGAGCAAATTTAGAAGAAATGATACTTAAATGCAGCCTAAAAACAACAAATATTGAAATCTGCCTAACAACAACAACAAAGATGTTGTAGAATCAATAATAGTGGAAATCATGAATAAATCAAAGCTTTTGAATGAAGTGTACTTGATTCCTGGGTTTTGTTTTAATGGGGATTTCAATCACTGCATACATATGTTCATATTCCTAGATTTCTGTTGTTGGGATGAAACACATCTAATTTCCCAAATTTAGTCAATTAGCAAGATCCTGGAATTTTAAGAGTTATTTTTTATTGGGTATTGTTTAAAAGGTTAGAATATTGAAGTTATAAAGAGTGATAATTAGCTTTTGTAAAGCAAAAAAGATGAAGTCCCAGTTACCTCAGCACCATATCGTTTGACATTGTAGTTTGGAAAGTTAGATATCATTTTTTACATATATTATACACATCTCATGTTGTGCCATAGCATTATTTCTTATGCAAGATTAATAAACTGTAATCACTAGAACAACAGAGCTTTGTTCCTGGGGTCATCAAGACATGACACTATGGTAGTCTTCTTTTATTTAATACTTATAATAGAATCCCTTGTGCCTTGGATAGTAGAGATGCAGTCTTTGTTTAAAATGATAATTGGACTAGATAACCTATTAAAATGCCTTCTAACTCAGCAAGTAAATTATGGATTAGTGTTTTCTGTATTGAATTTAATAATGGAGATATTATGATGTTCAGAACATCTGGGTCTCTAATAAGAAACTTTTAACCTTTTAATGTGAGAGTTTAGACTAGTTGATTTCCGTCATCCCTTCTAGTTTTAAATTTTATAATTCAACAGATTAAAGAGACAAGTATCTCTCACTTTAAAAGACAGCAACAATCCATTTAGATCTATTGCAGGTTTGAATTTTAATGTGAAATTCAGTCCAAATTAAGATTTTTACACTCTTATAACTGGTGACTGTTTCTGCAACGGAACTTACTATATCTGGGATATGACCAATTATTACTAATTGTAAGTAAAGAAACTAGATGTTGATTCTTACGAGAAAATTGAATTATGAATTTGGTGCATTATATGTTTTCCAGAGAACTAGGGAAGAGTGTAATTGAAGTAAAAACACATTATAGATATTAAAATATTCTCAACTAGCTGTGGAAGGACTTTCATATTTTTTTAAGCTTCTTTTTAATTAGCACTAATCAGCATTAATGTTTAATGCTGAACAGTAGCAACAGTGTTGGGTATTTAATATTTCTTAATGTGTGGATAACTAAGGCTCAGAAAGGTTAAATAATTTGCCAGGGTGTTCCTGATATTATATGATAGATAGAGCCAGAATTTCAAACTCAGAGTTACAATTTAAAACTCAGTTATGTTTCATTCAAAAATTATGTTCTTCTGATTCTCAAACTTAGTTGTTTTTGAGAATCATCTTGTAGCTTTTAGAAAACAACAGATGCCTGTTTCACTGACCATCAGTAGATCTTTCGGAGTATCCCAAGTATGTTTTAAAAGCTCCAGTAGTGATTCATATGAGCAGTCAGAAAATACTTTACATCAGCAATTCTCAGACTTCAGAGTGCATATACATTACCCAGGGTATCTTGTGAAAATGCTGATTCAGTTTCAGTAAGTCTGAGGAAGGGCCTGAGATTTTGCATTTCTAACAAGCTTCCAGGTGACTTAATTGCCTTAGGTCCCCTGCATCCACATTATGAATAACAATGAGCTATATTTTGTGATATTTGATTTATAATTTGAAACTTTTGGCTACAATTACTGTGACTGCTATAATGCATTCACATTTCCATAAGACACATAAGCAAGCTTTAACAGCCCTCACTACATGCCCTTAGTTTTTACTCAAAGAGTTTTTCCTTAGTATATGCGAGTAGCAAGTTTTGAAATAGTTAAGGTTTAAATCATTCAACTATAGGACTGTAATCACCTTCTATTAATTGATTTTGGAAATAGCAGAGACCAGGTAAAGTCCTCATTAGATGTGATCTTGCCAAATTTCTTGTATAATTATGTGTTTTGATAGTTTGATGAAAAGTTTATATGAGAACTCAGCCTGGTAGGATCCATTTATTAGTCCTTTCCTGCAAGAAAGCAACTATATTAATTCAAGGTCTTAATCCTCTTGCTTGAATATTTTAAAGGAAAATGTACAGTATTTAGAGGAGGAGAAGGATTTTCACATTTAAATGTCTACCCTTTTCAGGTTCCCCAGCACCACCATTGCCATCTGTTATGTCTCCTAGCAGGGTTGCAGCTAGTCAACTGGCTCAACAAGGAAGTGATTTAATTGTTCCTGCAGGTATTCACTGCACGATTGGATACAACCCTTCTTGCTACTGCTGAAGCTAAACTAATTCACTCAGTTTCATAATCACTTGCTTTATATTCTTAGGGGTGTGTTGTTCTGGCTTTTTTGGTGATTGCTTATTAACAATAAGGGAAATAATATTTCTAGCCATAGCCTATCTTTCTGGCTTTTCAAAGCAATTAGGTTATATCTCAAACCTGAAATTTAATCCATTTTAAAATTAAAAATATTGTGAAATTTGATTTGTTTTAAATCACCCTTTCTTTGCTCTAGAAAACGTAGGTTTACTTATTTGATCCTAAATGCTCAGCTTTGCAGCTCTGCCCTGTGTTTTCAGTTAAACAAAAAAGGAAGCTTCAACGAATGGGTTGTTTATTTGGGGAATGGGTTAAATGGAAAAGGTTGTGTCTTCTTATTTTCTCCTCAACTTACAATAGTTTGCAGATTGCAACAAAATACTGTGTAATTTGCCAGTTATACCCAGTGAAAAATACTTGAGAGAAATCAGTGTCTTCACTTTGCACTTTAATATTACTGGCCTGTAAAAACAAGGGAAAAACTGAACACATTTTTTATATGACATATTAACATTCACATTTTATTTCTATGGGAATTTTGTAGATTCTTAAATGTGTTTTCATCTTAAACAGTGTTCTCAATTTTAGACTGTGGTAAAGCTATGGTAAAGATTGATCTGGCGGTAGGAATAAATGAGAGAAGAAATTTTTGGCAACTCTAATTTTTTAAAACCATTTTTACAACATTTTCTTTTTCCCTTATTTCATTGTTCTTTTTAAATTATTACAAAGTTTCCAACCCAAATCATTAGTAGCATTAATGTTGATGAAACATTTTTCTGCTGTGAAAAATATTTTACTATTAGGAACTATATTGTTGTAGAGTTGCTTTCATGTCATAAATTCTTAATTGTTGGAACAGTACATTTTCAGGACTTTACACTGCCTTTATTCATTATGGCTGTTTTGTGGAATTTTTTTTTTTACTTCTTTTTGGTCTCTTGAGAAAAAGAGGTACAATGTAGGTCTTGTTTTACCCCAGTCTTTCATATTAGTGGTAAGAAATTTTAATGGCTACTTGAATTGAACTATTTAATAAAATTTGAATGATGTTTTCAAATCCTCCAAAATTATAGCAACATCCTATTGTTGTGCTGGTCTGTTTATTACAGTGAAGGGAGATCACCATGGGGAAATACATGGCCTTTTAAATTTTTTATTGACAAAGATAGTTCTTGTTAGGGTCATTAGATAATAAGATTAGTTGTGGACATTTTATTTTTCTTGAAGTAAACAGCAACTTACATAGGAAAGAAGGCTGATTGTAGCAGATTTTTTTTTTTTTTTAGGAAAACAGACAAACCACATGGCATTTGTGTTTAATAGCAAAAATGTTTTTTAAATGTTTGGGAAATTATTTTCAGTGATTTCAGGAAGTTCCAGTTCTTCGCTTTCTGGGAACCTTTTTATTTTTTAGATGCATAAGTAGTTTAATTTGAACAACATCAGTGTTTTGTTTTCTTTCCCTTTCTTTATCTGGATTGTGTTTTTATCTTTCGTTATGATCATGCAGGTGGCCAGAGAACACAGACAAAAAGTGGACCAGTTATTCTAGCAGATGAAATTAAAAATCCTGCAATGGAAAAGTTAGAGCTTGTTAGAAAGTGGAGTCTAAACACCTATAAGGTTTGTAATTTTTTAATGTTTCCACCCTAAATGGCTCTAAGAATTTTTATTTGTATGTTATTCAAATTATTATATTGCAAGTATGTGAATATAGAGGAGGGAATGATGCCATCTCAACATGGTGGAAATATAATTAGAATATTACTGATCTTTTTATGTAATTTAAAAAGTCAATACAAAAGAGTAAAAACGGTACTAAAATGCTTGTTAACTGACATATTGTACATAATTGAAGAAGTGTAATGCCTTGGAATACATTTAGCTATCGAGCTGCTTATAGATATATTTGACTGCCCTCATTTTTGATCCTTTATAGCAGCTAAAGGTCAAGAAAGGTATATTAGTTCTCCAAAGTTTGAAATTCTCTGATTAATGTAATTGCTAAGTATTAACTGTATAGGCAACACTAGACTGATTGCAAAAGAGTTAGATTCCTAAAATCTGTTAACATTGTTAGTTGCATTGCTTCAGAGTAATGGGTGATTGTTTTTCTTAGGCCTTCCATAACAAATAAGCAAATTAGTTAATTCATACTGTATTTGATGTATTACACATAACTCAAGCCCGAAATCCACTTAGTACCTTTGAATCATAACAGGGACAAGATAGTAGAATTCTTCGAATAATTAAGTGGATGAAAGCCCTAGCAACTCAGGTTAGAGTATCAGCAACAACTCTCTCTACATTCCTAAACGGGTTATGGGTCTGGTGGTTGATAAACCAGGAATTATCTGTAGTTTTACACAGAACAGATCTCTCTTATCTGTCTTCTCAAGAGTAATACAGAAGAGAATTTATTCTTTCAGTTAATGCATTTAAAATATAATTTGAAGTCCTCTGCAAAGTTACAGGTTTTCTTAAGATAGTAAAAGTGCCCTGAAACATGCTACATGAATCTTTCCAAAAATTATTTTGTTCGTGACAATGCAGAATCAGAAATGCTGATAGCAATCTTCAAAAAGTTGTGCTTGCTTAAACTCTTCTCATTCAGGACATTCTGTTTAATCATTGCCCTCTCTGTTCTCACAGATACGAATTCTCTCATTCCATGTATTGTTTTGCCTTTGAATTTTCTTATTATAACAACAGTTCACCCAAATATTCACAAATTTCCACTCCATCTTCTTACTGATCCCACATATCCAGTCAGTCATTAAATCCTATGGATTCTGCCTCCTTAATGTTCTTATACTTTTCCCCCTTTTCTCTGTCTCATCCTTCACAGCCATAGTTCATGTCTTTATTACTTTCTCACATTACTGTGATAGCTTCTTAACAAATTCTCTTAGATCACATATTCTACTCTATCTAATGTTGTTTACTCTTGCTTAAAATCCTTCAGTTGATTTCCCCAATATCTTTGGAGTGGCACAAATCTGACCCCTATCTACCTTTCCAACATAATTTTCTGCTATTCTCTTCTGTATATGAATCTCCATACATAGATTACCCAGAGACTTCCTAAACAATCTGTGCTTTCTCAAACTTCTGTAACTTTGTTCATGAGACTATATTTGCCTACTGCTTGGAATTCCCCTTCATTTTACTTGTTTATCTTTTATACCAGACTGATCTTCTTTTATTTATTATTTATTAAATTTGTCTATTCAACCCTTCCTCTAGTCATGAAATTTACCTCTATTAATATTCTACATCCATACATTTTTAAGCTAATTCCTTCAAAGAATTCTGGCTTCTTGACTTTCAATGGATTATTATATCTAGATTACTGTGGAAAGTACCACATGCGGAATCTTGGTGTTGAAGTATGGGAATGAGTGACCCATCTCCTTTATCTTGTTACTGTTTCAGATGTTATTTCTTGCTGATGCTTTTCTCATTAAAATCACAATGAATTAGGCATGGTGGCTCAAGCCTATAATCCCAGCATTTTGGGAGACCAAAGCTGGAGGATTGCTTGTGGCTATGAGTTCAAGACCAGCCTGGGATCAGGCGTGGTAGCTCACGCCTATAATCTTAGCACTCGGGGAGGCTAAGGCGGGAGGATTGCTTGAGGTAAGGAGTTTGAGACCAACTTGAGCAAGAGCAAGACCCTGTCTCTATTAAAAATAATAGAAAAAAATTAGGTGGGCAACTAAAAGTAGAAAAATAATTAGCTGGGCATAGTGGCATGCGCCTGTAGTCCCAGCTACTCGGGAGGCTGAGGCAAAGGCAGGAGGATCACTTGAGCCAAGGAGTTTGAGGTTGCTGTGAGCTAGGCTGATGCCATGACACTCCAGCCAGGGTGACAGAGCAAGACTTTGTCTTAAAATAAAATAAAATAAAAATAATAAAATAATAAAAATAAAAAGGGAAAAAAAGAAAACAGAAAACAAACTGCATCTTGGAGAAGTGCTTGCTGGACAAAAAGAGCCATCACACAATTTAGTATATTTAAAAGAAATGAAAAGTAACCCTATCCAACGGAGAATTTAGAAGAAAAAAGATATAGTAATGTACAGGACTTCCTGTATTGAGGGGGAAAAAAGATATAGTAATGAAGAGCAAAGAAAATAACTTAAAAAAAGCGTTTCAGACTGAATCAGGAAAGGTTCATTTTAATTTTTAATTATTAAGTACTCTTAAAAACAAGTTTTATTCCCTTTAATTTGACAAAGAATACGTATTTTAAGAAATCAACAAAGAATACATATGCATAATTTGCTTTTTGTAGCATTAAAATTAATTAATTCTGACTTCTAACATTGGTCTCCTTCAGGGACCTTTGCAAGATTCTCCTTCAGGTTCTTTAATACAGCCATTGAGAAACCAAAATGAGCCGGGAAATTCAAGCCAAGAACTGGAAGGAACCAGGGGCCGGCGTGCAAGTCGTGGCTTAAACGCCGCAGAGCTGAATTTTTTTTTTCCCCTGGTAAACTGATTTATGACCACACGAAGGGCAGCTGCAGAACCAGTTAGACGATAAGTACAATTCTCAAACATAAGCCCAAGAAGCAGGATCAGGAAGAGACGGAAATGGCAAGGGAGGCCCTGAGGGTCATCGCTTGTTCCTGGGTTCAGGAAGACTTGGCAAGTCCTAATTCTTGCAGCAGCCAGGGGCCGATGGACTGCGCTGCCCAAAACGTGCTCCACCAGGGAGATGGCACAGCATCAGGGCAGCCAGACAAGGTGTCTCCACGCCCCCTTGCGCACCCAAATGATTGATGACGATGTGCCAACTAGGTGATCGGCACAGGGCTTCAGAAATGTTCTCTCAGTTTAGTCCTGCAAAAACCCTCCAAGGGAGGCGCAGTGATCAGCTCCATTTTATAGATGGAAAAAATGAGGCTCCGGGAGTGAATTAAGACTTGTCAGCGAAAAGGAAAACCTAGTGAAGGCGATCAGTGGGCTCGCGGCTTTTATCTACGAGTAGAGGGTCCGGGGTCGGCTCGCGGCCCCACACCGACAGCTCTCGCTCTCTGGGCGGACTAGGCGCGCGCTGCCAGCAGGGAGGCCCCACAGCGCCAAGTACCTGGGGACAGCGAGCGCGCGCGGTGGGTGGTAGCGAGTCTGCGGGGGCAGGGCTGCAGCAGCCCGGCTAGGGCGCAGCGCGCACCGCCGCTCGCCCGCGTGCGCCCCGGCAGCCCCGCGCCAGTCGGGAGTCCTCAGGGCGCAGGGCTGCAGCTGCCAATCGCGGGCGTAGCAACGACCATCCACGCGCCCGCAGGAGTCCGGGCGCCCCGCGCGAGTCGCAAGCCACGAGCCACGACGCGCGTGCGCGCAGGACTGCAGCGGGCACGGGCTGGCAGTGCCACCGCGAGCCCACCCGCTCTGCCCCTCGCCTTACCGTAGCTGCTCCCCTGTGACCAGGACCTCAGCCATGCGCTCCAGTTCCCTTTGCTGCGCCCCGCCACTCCCGCTGGTACTGCTGTCGCTGCCCGCGCTGCCGGCGCTGCCGCCCTGCTCCATGATTCGGACCGCGCGGCTACCACTGCCTCAGCTGTCCTCCGCGGGTTTGGGCGCTCGAATCAGCCTGCCCTCACAGAGGCCTCCCCCGCCATCTTTGTTCGGGGCAGTTCGGTTGCTCTGACACGATTGGCTGAAGAGGGAATCCCTGTGGGTAGGCTGAGGAGCTAGGCGAGTCCGGCCGCTGAAACTCCAGCTTGGGGGCGTGGCTAGGGCCCCGCGTGGTCGGGGGCGGGGCCGAGGGAGGAAAATATAAACATCTGGGCGGGGCGCGGGTTCTGTGCCGGTGGAGGTTGAGTTTGGGAGCTCTCTTTATGCACAAAGCTGACGCTGAGGTGTCATGCGGACAGGCCTGGAGGTTACTAGAGAAGTGTGAAGGCATTTTTATTATGCTTTCCATATCCCCAAATTGCCGGAGCATAATAATGATGGCAGTATAGCCAAATAGTGAACAATGAAAGATGTATATGTCCCTGCAGGGCATGGAGAAATTAAGCATTCTTCTCACTCCAACCCCTCTCACCAAAGACAGTATTTACTTTATGATGTAATCAGTAAGAACGCTGACCTGGGAATCAAACAGACCCACGATCCAGCTCCTCTCCTGTAATTTCCTACCTAAATGTGCTTAATCCTTCCTTACCAGAATAAAAATAACTGGCTATCACTTGTTGGCATCTGCTGCATTAAAGATATTTAAAATATGTTGTTACCTTTTTAAATTATTACAGCGGATCATAAAATGGGAATTCGTTTCACATCAGGAAGCGGGCTCAGAGAGGTGAGGTAACTTGTCCAAGGCAAGTAGGTAATACGTGAAGAGGTAGGAATCAAATCCAGGCCATTCTGGATTCAAAGTTGTGTTCTTAAAAAGACTGCTTCCTAAAATGGGGTTGTAATAGTATCGTCTACTTGTAAGAGATTATGTTCTGTTTTTCTGTCTCACGCGGAGTCAGAGTCTGATTTGCAGGAAGGCCAAGTCCTGCTTACAGTATTCATGTTGCGGTAGTAAAGTGATTCCATGTATTGACACTTTATGCAGTTTTTGACAATTTTTGCATATATACAAGTGTCTGCACCCTTAAAACTGATAAACGTGAAGCTATTTTTTAAAAAATACTATCTTGAAACACATAATTCCTCAGTTGTAGTAGTGGAAGTATGTATGTAGTAGAAGTTTACAAAATAGAAATGAAAATGAGAGGGACATTACAACCAGCTTCTCTTCCATCTATATTTTGTATTGATTCTGGAATTCAAGAGTATTTATGCCTATTATCTTGCAGGCTTATTGTATTTTATTGTTGTTGCTTTTTATTTTTAAAGATCATGCTAGCCTTTTCTAACATTGTATAATAGAAGACTGACTTCTTAGCATTAACTTAAATTTTGCAACACTTTGAGCATTTACTCTGTGCTTTACATGATGCTGAGCACCCTGTTTATATTATTTAATTTAAAACCTTGAGTGTTCTGTATTAATTTCAACTTACAAATGAGAAAGCTTAAGCATAGGAAGGTGAAGTAATGTGCCTAAATTTCATACCTAGAAAGTTAGGCAGTCCTTAAACCCTAGTTCTGAAGATTCCCAAGGCCTTTTCAGCCACACTTCAGAAAGAGAATAGTTGTCTAACTTTCTAGTGTATCGAACCCTAAAAATTCTTTTGTCACAAGAAATTATCTAAATTTTTTAACTTTTTCAATAGGTCATGGTAGAAATGTAGACAGAGGGAGACATAGTTCCCAGTGAATGTGATTCTAAGAGCCTCATTTTGCATAAAGTGCAAAAATCATTTAACAGAAGTAGAAGTCCCAGAGTCACTGAGATTAATAGCTGTTTGTTGCTCATGTTTTAATCATACAATTATTGTAGAAATATCAAGAATTTTCGTGGGCTTCTCAGTTAAAGGTGAGTTCTATCCTGATTCTGTCACTTGCTAACTTTGCAACCTTGTGCTAGTGACTTCTCTGGACCTCTATTTCCTATTGATAAAACAGGAATAATAATTCTTACTTTATAGAGATATTGTATGGCTTACATGAGATAACATTATGTAAAGTTTCTAAGATCCATTTCAGTAACAAAAACTTATAAGTTTATGATAAAAAAGCAACTCAACATAAGGAAAAAAAATCTTCAGGGACTTGATGCTACTGCTCCAGTGAGGGTAAAAAAGCATGGTGGTGGTTTTGTTTTCTTTTGTTTCGTTTAGTGCCTGAGGAGAAGGGTGTGTGTGTGTGTGTGTGTGTGTGTGAACAGGAAATGGGAACTGGTTTGCTGTTATTGTTTTAACCTTTCTTTTGACATATGAGACACACCATGCTTCACTGGGTAAAAAGACACAACCTTTTTCCTAACATAAAGAAAGATTGGTGAACTGAATTTGGAGGACATGTCCCTAACCATAAGCCCTGGAGCATCTAGTCCCCAAATAAGCTGTGATCTGTGTTATTGGTAGCAGACAGAAGTGCACTGATATGGCAATTAATCCAGCATGAAGATTTTAGAAAAACTGAGAATTCTGATAGACCTCGGTTTGATTCCTGGTTCCATTTGGGTAAGTTCATTATCTTCTCTGAATTTTCTGTCCTATTTCTTAAAGTTAAGATCATACCACCAATCCCATTGGGTTATTGAGAGGATGAAACAAAATTTAATGAATACACTTTCAGGTAGGAACTATTAAATGTGAGCTTTCTCTTCCAGCTCTCCTCACTAACCTCTTTGATGCCTTCTGGCTGTTGCTGTTTTGGTGCTTTGGGGTCAGTGTTTCTCAAAGTGTTGGTGGAGAAGTACCAAGTGTGTGTGTGTTTTCAACCCATTGAAGCCTTTGGTGAAATACAATAAAAATGAAAAAAAAAAAGACATAAAACAAAAGCCCAAATGTTTTAATGTTGGGGGTCAATAGACAGAAAATGACTCTGTCAAATTGCTATAAATGTTTCTAAATAATTTCCCTCAATGTCTGTCTCCTTGTATTCTCATCATGAGTAATGGCCACCAGTTGGCAGACCATACTTGGAGTAGTACTGGTGTAATAAACTCTTCCTAAGGGTGAGCAGCAATGTGAGATGAACTTGGATTAATGAAACATGTGAAAGAATAGTCAACGATAAAGCTTAATAATGTTAATTGTCATTATTGTTGTTGTTGCCTCTTAATATGCATTTGTTTATTCCTGCCTAATCTTAAAGACTAACTTAAATGCCACCTTCCCTGTATTATCTTCTTGGACTCCCCCAGGCAGTTTGTTTCTCCTTCCTATGAATTTACCTCTTCTTACAAAAGACTTTGTTTTCAACCATTGATGGAAGTCCTGATTCTTTAGCTACCACAACTTTTATTTTCTCTTTGTGAATAGAAGAAGATTAATGGTTTAGCAACATTCTGTCCATGTATTTCTGTTGATAGATCCTTTAAAAAAGGGACTTATCTTTAAAAAATAAATGTAAAGATACAGAAAAATAAAATTGCCATGGCTTTGTTATTCACACTCATTTTTTTGTATTTTTGTCACGTTTGATTCATCTTTTTGTAGCGATGGAAGTAAAACATTACAAATAAAGTTGAGATCCTCTCTTCCTTCATGTCCAGCCCTACTACTTACTTCTTCCTAAATCCTCTTAATCTTCACCTTGGCTCCCTGCTGCTCTTGAATGCCTAATTCTTTGGTGTATGCTGCCACCTAGCGATTACTTTTTACAATGACACTAAATGATTGTGGGTGTTCTACGGAGAAAGGGCCACTGGCAAAAGGGTTTGTTGGGAAATTTGGGATGGAGGTTGTGGTTTGTCATATTATTGGAAGTGCTACTGGTTTTTAGTGATCAGGGACTAGGAATGCTAGATATTCTCATTTGTTTGGGATAGAACGTCACAAAGAAGGATTGAACTGTTCCAAATCTTGAATCTTTCTCTTATAAGGTATTTTTGGCACGCTTTGAATATATAATCTGTATGGTCTGGAATGCAATTATTGTGTACATAGAGAAAAGATTGCACTTTGTTCTGTCCAGAACTTTACCAAGAAAGGTTTATTATTGCATAAAATTACTTCACTTTTGTGCCATTTGTGTGGTATACCATCACAGGAATAGCACAACTTTTTCAGTCTGTGTTCGCTAGCTGTCACATGTGGAGTGATCCTATGTATGTGTTGACTAAGAATATATTATTTAGCCAAAGTTTAAAATGACAAATATACAAAAAGAAGTGATGGCAGTATTTAGCTAAATATTGTCTTAATTCCCTTAACCTACCTCATTAGGCCTTCTACTATAATCATTTAAATATTGAAATTTATTTATTTCATTATACATTATTTCTCTTTTATTTTTCTTTTTCATACTGTTAAGGGGATGATATTGATGTTTTTTAAACTATGTACACAGCGAAGTTTTATTATCTGTGAATTTAATGACAAGAAAATAAAGTGAGAATTACATACAATGTGTTATTTTTAAAGGAGACTTTGAATTAACATATGGGATTGAGATTTTTTTAAATGGAATAATAAATTATATTTATTGGCTCTCATTATGTGCCTGGCCATGTTCAAGGAGTGTTATATGTGTTAGACATTTATTTCTCAAAATAACCCTGTGAGTTGGCTACTATTTTTCTTCCCATTTTTCAGATGAAGAAACTGAGGCCTAGAGGGGGTTGGCCAAGTCTTCTATAATAGAGCCTGGGTTTGAACCCAGCCACTCCGGCTTTAGAGGCCACTCTAGTTGTTCTGCCGCTATGCTGCCTCTGCACAGAGACAGATCACTGAGCACAGTGCTCTTCTCACAACCAGTCGTGCTGTTTTGTTGGCTTCACTGACCTCACACCAGCCCTTGAAGGTGTTATTACCTCCATTCTACCTACCTGCTGAGAGCCTTTCCACTATTGGCTGTTTCAGACTGAGAATGTGATGGCAACATCTACTTCACAGGATTGAATGAGAAAATGTGAAGGACATTTGCAAGTGCTATAAATTGTATTAGCTCTGTGCCCCTACAGGCTAGGATAATCAGCCAGTGCTTTCCAATTACAGAAAAGAAAAGGGAAGCTGGATATGGTGATGCATACCTGTAGTCCCTGCTACTCAGAAGGCTGAGGCTGGAGGATCGCTTGAGCCCAGGAATTCCAGCCCAGCCTGGGCAACATAGCAAGACCCCATCTCTAAAAAAAAAAAAAAGGTGGGGGATTCTGATGGTATTCTTGAGATCCCCCTGTTCTGACCCCTGGGTTGTCATAGTTCTCAATTACAATCAAGAAATAGCCTAACACATTCCAATTGTGTCAGCACAGTATGAAATAGGTTTTATTTATTTGTTTCTTGAGTGTATAGCTTCTCTCTCTACTCAGATTATAAATAATTATGGCACCTTTGTCATCTTCCTCCCTTTTCCTTCACGGGGCTCAGCCAAGCTCTACGTACAATAAATGTACTTCAACAGTTTGGTGCCCTGGGACGTTAAAATACTATTTTGTCCTCAAATAAAAAACACTTCTCAAATGAAAAATACCATTGATGTAGAAGTTATGAAACATCTCTACCTTTATCTATCACAATAGATGACCTGGGAAATCACAGAGTTTTGATATAATTGTGTGGTCCCTGTGTGGTTTTGCTTGACAACAGGCCCACAATAGTTCTTCTCTCAACACAGGCACTAAGGACAAAAGGAAACTCAGAACTTTGCAGGTTTTTGACAATAAAAAGTCTTAATCTTTGAAACAAAACAAATACAAAAACAATATTACAAATGTAACAGCTGGAGGTAATACTGCCTTTATTTTATTTAACAAATCATCATACAGTGCTTACTATGTGCCAGATATTCCAAGTGTTTTACAAATGTTACATTATTTACTCACCACATTCCTATGAGACAGAGTGCTAATCTTTAGCACCTGTGTGCTCTCCAATTCCCAGGTCCTTTCCCAGCTCTACTCTGTATCACAAGGGACCTAACCCTGCAGGCTGCACTTCCCAAACACCTGTGAAGTGTGGCCTTCAGTTAGATTCAGTTAATGGGAGGCATTAGTGGGAGATTGGAAAGCAGACATTTCTCCTTCACATTCTTTGCCTCTGAGGCTTTAGGTCCTTCTAAACGGGTCCACTGTAGTTCCCACGTGGGCCACAGCCCCTTGGGACCAGGAACCCTGACTCTTCCCCTTGTCTCTCTGGCCTGGGGATAAGAGAGGTTTTTTGCTGTTGGTATTCTCTCAGTTGCTTCGCTATTCCTCTTTTTGGTTTCTCAGATCTTTCATCACCCATAAAACCAATTTCCTAGAGTGCTTTCCTTTCCTGCCATCTTGCACAAACTAGATAATCTACAAACCGATGGACCAGTTTGACCTGTTGTCTCCTAGATACGATGGTCCCCAGGACCAAAGAAGTGAGATACCCAGACCAATTTTATCCAGGGCTTCGCTCCCGAACCTGGGTTGTTTTGCACAAAACCCACAAGATGCTTTTAGAGCCATAATAGACTAGGCTGGAATCAGACGTTGCCATGTCCTGGCTGGGCCACTATGGCCAAGAAGCCTGCTTCTTCATTTGCAAAATGGGATGACCAAGGGCCCACTTTACAGGGTTGAAACTGTGCGTGCAAAGTGCCTATCACAGGGCCTGCCACTGCCAGAAGACGAGACAATTTTGACGGCGAGGAAATGGGCACACCGGCTGCAAACAGGAGCCGGTGGGGAGCGCAGCGGAACGGGTGGGTGAAGGCTCCGTGTCGCGCCCTGCCGGGTCGCAGCTCTGCGTGGAGACCGCCCCCCGGAAGTCGCGTTTCGCTCCAGCACACCGAGCCCTGCGGGAGGTGACCCGGCCGAGGAGCGGCTCCAGCGCCCGGCTGCTTTTGGATCTTCCCGGGGACGCGCCCGCGGCGCGCTCCGCCCCGGAAACACGCCCCCGGCCGTGTTGGCGCGCTTTTGGAACAGGCGCTTTCTGTCGTGTGCGTTTCGCAGGTCCCTGCCGCTTGCGCTTGCGGGCCAAACGGCGGGACCCCCGGACCCGGCGGAGCGATGAGGAGGACCCGCGAGGAGGTGGACGCGACGCTGCAGATCGCCAAGCTGAACGCGGCCGAGCTGCTGCCCGCCGTGCACTGCCTGCGCTTCGGCCCCGGGGCCAGCGGCGCGGCCGCCGGCGACTTCTGCCTGCTGGAGCTGGAGCCCGCGCTCTGCCAGCAGCTGGAGGCAGGACACAGGTGAGCGCGGGACGCGCCACGCGCCGGCCGCTTTCCGAGTTTCTGGGCGCGGAGACCCAGGATGAGGAAACCGGGCCAGGGAGATGCGACGGTGTGGCCGGGGGCTCACAGCGGGCTGGTGGCCTGCTCCCCAGCACGCCGCCTTTCCCGGAGGAGTCTAGGCCCCCGCTAGGCCGTCCAGTCAGCTGGACCGAGGGGACGTCCAGCACTGGCCCAGCTGACCTTGGAGACACGTGTCAGCGGACACAGCGCAGGAAATAGAAACTCCGTCAAGTTTCAAAGGCAGTAATTGTGATTCCAGGGACTCCACAGAACACTTTGTCATTCTACCTTAAAATACAATGGTAATATCTCATATTTATGGAGCTTTTCTTGCCTTCTACTTACATTTATTTTACTCAGACAATAAGTAGGACGCGTAGGGAATAAGTTTAAAGACATATTACGGACTTGGTAATTGGATGAGACCAATTGGATTTGACCGCCCAAAACAGACTTGCTTGGGGTCACTCAGTAGGGATCTGAAGCTGTTTCTAATTCTAGGTCAGCTACGAATTTGCTGCAAGACCACTGCTTAAAAAACACAGTTAAAAGTAAGGTAGTTCTTGAAGGCAATTTGGAGAAGTCTAGAGAATCGCTCTATCCCTCAACCTTGTGCAGTCTCAACTGCACATTAGGAGTTGGAGGCTGTGGCTTGACTCTTCCGCAACTTCGTTCCTCCAACACCTACATTTTATTAGGCAATTTTTTCTCTTGTAGTTTCCTTTTAACTGAATCCTTCAGGCTGCCTTTCAATTTTCATACTTTACCCACCAAAGAGTGTTACAGTTAACTAGCCAGTCTTCAGAAACTATCCTCAGGTATCTTTAAGGCAACTTAGTGAAAACTTCATTCATCTTGTTTTCATCTCAGCTGAGTTCGTGGGGATTTGAGAGGAATTCAGGTATGAAGACCTTCTCTTTTCCAGTTATAGTTAATCTAGTTGGTAGAAAACTAGAAGGATGGAAAATGTGTTTTTGATTTGGAGAGGGGTGGTATAAACAAAATATTTCAAAGCAGGGATAGTGCAATTAGAAATGTATGCACGTTCGTGAATCTATTAAACATTAGCACCAGGAATCTAAAAAAACTTTTAGTCTTTTCACTTAAATGAAGTCTTAGTTAAAAACAATCATACAGTCTTCTATTTTGGGTTTTTTTTATTATTATTATTATTTAAAAGAAACGAATTGTGCACAGGGGGTTTAATGCTTTACTAGGAAAACTGCTAGAACCAACTTCCTTGTCATCTCCATCTTTGTCTTTAGTCTTTCCTCCTCTTCCTCCTCACCTTCCATTTTCTCCTCTTCCTTCGTCTTGCTTTTCTTCAGCTGTGATAAACTTCTTTGTCAGAATCTTTTGTTTGGTTCAGTTTGTAAACATATCCTTTTCATATTTTTTCATTCAGCCTTGCAGGCTTTTTTTCATAAGGTCCCAATTTGTTTGCATCATAGTTGATGGTTAGGCCAGGATGTGCTCCTTTGATTGATAGGGGGGTACTCAGAGCAACTCTTGGGTGGGTACCAGCAGCAACAGCACGGCCATCTTTGGGGAGCTTATTAGAAATGCAGAATCCCATTCCAGATCTAATGAATCCGAATCTGCTTTTTAAGAAGATTCCCTAAGATGCCTATGCTTAAATTTGAGAAGTACCACTTTAACATGTTTTAGAAAATCATGACATCTTGACTGAAATTTCCAGTCGTTTTGTGCTTTTCCCAGCAGTTTGTGCAAAGATGCCATGTGGTGGTGACATTTCGCCTTTCATAGCCTCCTTGGATCTGTCTTGCCCATGTTCAGTTATTCTTTAGCTAGGCTCCAAGTGTTCATGTGGCTCTCACATGGCCCAGTGCTTGCTCTGTGGAAGACATCAGTGTTCCACAGGGACCAGACACAGCATCAAGACTTAATTTTAAGTTTTGTAAAGTTCTAGAGGATTTTGGAACTGTTTATAATGAAGATGTCCACTGGAGTCTCAATAAACCATATATTTTTCCCCCCATTTTCCTGCAGTCTTGTGATTCGTGGTGATAAAGATGAGCCAGCTGTGCTGTGCAGTAAAGACAAAACATATGACTTGAAAATAGCAGATACTTCGAATATGTTGCTTTTCATTCCCGATTGTAAAACTCCAGACCAGCTGAAGAAGGAAGAAGCGCAGTGTAACATTATTCACACTGAGGTGCTGTTTTTTTTTTTGTCCCCGATTTATATGTGTGAGAATGACAACGCTTGTGCTAATCTTGCCTTTAGTTAAAACCTTTTAGGTATAAAATGTATAATTAAGGGAAACTTGAGAAGTTTATTAATGAAATTTGAAATTTCTCAGCATTATTATCTTTTTTGTTTGGAGTCTTGTGAACTTGTCTATATTTTCCCATTTTGATTTTCAATCCCAGACAAGTTGACCTTTTTTTGTAATGTGGAAAGTTTGCTATTTGGTGACTCATTCTAAAAGTTCTGTCTATTTTTAGTAAATTTTGCTGTGGATGTGTTTTGAAAGGAGACTCCCTCAAACCATAATTAGTTCCTTTGGTAATATTTATGAGGTAGAGAAATGAAGAAATTTGAGTTTTTGAAGGAAGTGTGTTTCTTAGCTCTGAAGTTGGTTTAATTCATTAATGTCTGTAGCCAAGCATCACAAATTCTTAATTATTTTGGAGAATGTTGATGGTAGTTACCAAACAAAAGTCTCCATCCTGTCTAGGTTGTTACACATATAACAATCAAAGCATAGCCCTTAATATTTTTTGAATGACTTTTGGCCAGCTATACCCTTAAAAATAGAATTGGAGAGGAAAGAAGGGAAAATGCTGGGAAGCTTCAGTGATTCATGTGACGTTACTAGAACAGAAGAACTTCCAGTAAATATTATAGCTTGGCTTTTATGGGTTATAAGTCTTTCACTGTAATTAATTAGAAATATTGGCAGTTCATCTTTTTGTAAAAGATAATGTTATTTTTCCATCACTTATGTATTTTGTAGGTGTTTTTGTGAGGGCATAATAATAGCTGTGAAAGCCTTTAAGCTCTTGTTTGTTACAGGAATTCTGTGTACCGAGACTGGATAAAACTTAAAGATCCACTAACCAAGTCATAATCTGTGGTTGTACTTCATATGCCTAAAAGGGTTAGATAAGGAATACGCTTGCAAAATAGGCTGGAGTTGACAAATGGTAGTGGATACCCAGGAGTGATAGGGAGTGGTCGGGTCTATGGCAAATTGGAGAGCACCCAAGTAAGTGGATGGTCACTACTCATTTGTCTTGTGGGAAAGGAGGCCCAGCATTGCTAGATCTTCTGAAAGCAAAGCTTGAAATTTAGATTTTTGGGATGAAATCTCTTATTTTTTGATGTAGCAATGAATTAATTGAAACTATGCCAACCTCCCTCCTCATCCTCACCACAAGAAAGCATACGCCAATATCTGTGCATTGGACATAGCCAGAAGCAGGCTGCCACTTTGAACTATGGATAAAATCAGTCTCTCTTATTTGGTCCTTAAGCTCTTCTCTTTTTTTTTGATGACAAATAATTTTCATAAGCTCTTCTTTTGAAGGCCTTAAGATTCAGCAGCATCTCCTTCAGGCTCTACCCTAGTTTGAGAGTTAGAAGCATCCCCTGTCCTTGCATTTCAGAGTTGGAAGGTACCCGGGAAGTAATCCAGCTCACCCTTTTTTTTTCTTTCTTTCATGAAACAGTTATCGGGCACCTACTAAGTACTAGGCACTGGGCAAGTCCTGGAGATATGGAGAGGGATAACAGATATTCATCCATTCCCTATCCTCTGTCACCTGGATTTTGAGTTATAGGCTTCTTACTGTTTCACAAGTCCAACAATGGAACTAGCTCTAGTTGTAAATAGTAGAAAGTTCTTGCATTGAACTTTTTCTCTCCCTTCTGCTTAATTTTGACATCATGATTGAGACAAACAAGGGTACCCCGTTCCTCTTGACATCCCATTATTGTTGGAAGACTATGATAATACCTCTTCTTTATTTTCTGCTTTCAGCCTAAGTATATTCATTTTTATAATAGTTGTCTCCACCTGGTTTGCAGACTTGTCAGTACCCTAGTCTTTTATTTCCTGGGCATACTCTAGTTTCCAGCATACATTTGAGATGTGACACTCAATATTGGTTCTTGACTATGCTGGCAGGGTCTTATTAATTGGGGTTTGTAAAGATGCTTCCTGAAGGTGCCCATCCATCTACTTGAGATGGCTAGTTGGGTATTTTCCCAACAGAACGCAGAATACTTTGGCTGCATTTTCTTCGTACTTGTTGAGGGCAGATGGGTTAGCTGGAATTTTGTATGAAATTTTCTTTTAGAATGGCCCTTAAAATGTTATCATATATTATCATTTCTAGATCTTTGGTTTTTCCAATAATTATTGGGAATTAAGAAGATGTAGACCTAAATTAAAGAAGCTAAAGAAACTTTTGATGGAAAATACCTATGAAGGACCTGATAGTCAAAAAGAGAAGGATTCCAACTGCTCAAAAGTAAGACTATTTTCACTTTTTTATTTGGAGTTTAAAAAAAAAAACACTATAATTAGAGGCACTTAATGGTGACATTCCTACTTTTTAAAGTTACGTTGTGAAAATTTAAAACATACCTGAAAGCAGAGAGAATAGTATAATGACCCCCACATCTTCGTCATTCACTGGAATACTATTAGCATTTTGTGAGTCTTGTTTCTTCTATCTCCCTTCTATCCTTCTACCTTTCTTTTTTTAGAGTATTTTAAAGCAAATCCTATATATTATGATGCCATTTATATAGCTGAAAGCTTCTCATGTTCTTAACTTTGAAATAATAGTTTTTTTAGAGGTAAAATTAATTTTGTTTAATTAAAACATATAATTAGGTGCTCTTAAGAGGAGACATTATGAAAATGGAAAGTATTCTTAATCTAATGTCAAAATTGACTAATTCCTGGAAGTATGGAAAAATATAAACTGAGTAAAAGAAAATTTTTAAGTTTTTAATATAATTTAAAATTGTAGAACTCCACTGGCATCCTGAAGACCATATTTGTATTGTAAGTTCTCTTTTTCTCCATTGAGTGCTTTCTTTCTTTTAAAGTATTTTTTGGGTAAGAGCTTTATTAAAAATAATTCATAGACTAAATACAATTCACCCATTTTAAAGTGTGCAATTGAATGATTTTTAGTACATTCCCAGACTTGTGCAACCATCACCACCGTCAAGTCTAGAACATTTTCATCACCCTAAAAAGAAACCCCACATAGCCTTTAGCTGTCACCTTGCAATCCTACCTCCTCCTCTCCCCTGCCCCCTCAGCCCTAGGCAACCACTAATCAACTTTCCTATCTCTGTAGATTTGCCTAGTCTAGATATTTCAGGTAAAGGAATCATATATGTGTCCTTTTCTGACTGGATTCTTTCAGTTGGCATAGTCTTTCAAGGTTCATCTATGTTGTAGCATATATCAGTATTTTATTCTTTTTAATTGCTGAATAATATCCCATTTTATGGATATACCACATTTTATTCATTCATTAGTTGATAGACATTTGGGTAGTTTCTACTTTTTGGTTATTATGAACAATGCTGCTCTGACCATTCATGTACAAGTTTTCGTGTGGACCTAGTTTTTCATGTTTTGAGGAAGTACCATACTGCTTCCCAGCATGACTGCACCATTTTCTAGTCCCAACAGCAGTGAATGAAGGTTCCAATTTCTCTACATCCTCAACAACACTTCTTATCTGTCACAGTATCTAATTGTGGTTTTGATGTGCATTTCCCAGGTACTAATGATGTTGAACATCTTTTCTTGTACTGACTATATATCTTTGGAGAAATGCCTATTGAATTCTTTTGTCTGATTTTTAATTAAGTTATTTCTCCTTTTATTATTGAGTTCTAGGAGAGTTCTTTATATAGTCTAGATACAAATTCCTTATCAGATACATGATTTGCAAATATTTTCTCACATTTTGTGGGTTGCTTTCTCACTTTCTTGCTTTTTTTATTTTGGCAAAATATAATGTAAAATTTACCATTTTAGCCATTTTTAAGGATCCAGTTCAGGGTAATTAAGTACATTTATAGTGGTGTGCAATCATCAATCAGCACTATCATCTCTAGAAATTTTTCATCTTCTCAAACTGAAACTCTGTACCCATTAAACAATGACTCCCCATTCCTCCCTCCCTCAAGCCCCTGGCAACCACCATTGTATTTTCTATGAATTTGACCACTCTAAATACCTCGTATAAGTGGAGTCATACAGTATTTGTTCTTTTGTGTTGACAGTATTTTGAAGTACAAATGTTTGTCATTTTGATGACATCCATTGATCTATTTTTTCTTTTGTTACTTTTTTCAGTATATTTAAGAAGCTACTGCCAAATCCAGTGTTGTGAAGATTTAACTCTGTTTTTTTCCTAAGACATCCATTGATTTTATGTAGTTATCATACATTAGCAAAAGAAATTGAGCTTAGTACATAAATATTGCCTTAATCTGTTCTATGTATCCCCAAAACTTCAACAAGAATTTTAAATAATGTTATTCTTCAGAGGCCTTAAAATATCTTTTTTGTTGTTTCAGTATACAACTGAAGATTTGCTTGATCAAATTCAGGCAAGTGAGGAGGAAATAATGACCCAGTTACAAATTCTAAATGCCTGTGAGATTGGAGGTAATATTATTTACTATTATTACTAATAATGTTGGAATTGGCCATCCTGTAAGAGAGAATCTTTGGACATCTTCACCCTATTGCATTTAGTTTATACAATTGTCTTTTGGCTTCAAAGATGGTGACATTTTTCTTTTCACCTATGGGATAGAGACTGAGTATGATCATCTTTACATGAGGGGGTCCACCTGTCACCAGTGACTTTAACCATACCTTAGAGGACTTTTTCTTTGAATTAAGTGGTAATAGAAGAACCATGTTAGATTAAGAATGTTCCTTAGATATTTGGTAGTCTAATCTTTTCATTTTTTAATAGGTGATAAAACTAAGGTCTAGGTAGGGGAACTGACTTGTCCAGGGCTACATGCTGTGCTGAGTTAGTGACAGGATATGATATGGGACCTAGATCCTTGAACTCCTCGTTCAGAATTAATTTAATAACCTTACTGTATTTTCAAATTGCTTGGAAGATGGGGCTGTGTTTCTTCTTGTGATAACTCTTAACGTATTTTTGAACATGTGTTAGTTTATATAATAAGCCAGTACAAAAGATATGGGAGTGTATGTAAGTGTATGGGGTTGATGGAGAAGCCCCAGGGCATCTTTAATGCTTTGACTAGCTTCTGCTCTGGAGTTGGAGGTTTTTTTCCCCAGCATCTGGGACTGTAGTAATACTTGAATAGATGTTTGCACGCATCTTTCAGCTCACATTAGCTGGCCCAGAAGAGCAGCTGAATTTTGTACCCATGTGTTAAGAAAGAGTAAGTCAGCATGGGCTGATAAATGCACTATGCATTTGCTCATAATCTTCCAAACAAGGTTAGTTTTTATGAGACCTTAACTGTCAAATTTCACTGAGTGAAGCAACTGCACAACTTCAGAACTAACTGGAAGCACTGAGCCCTTTATTGTGCTTCCTTGAGACTCATTTTCTCTTAAGCATCTAAAAAAATATTTAATTATGGATGCCTGCTACTAATTACTATGGTATATAGATACCATAAGTGTAAAAGTTTTTTCTTTTTTTTAAGGCAGACAACACAACGTATTTTAATGCAGCCCTCTGTATTATTCACTTGTAGCATGGGAATGGATACCATTTTGGTACGGGGATGCATAGATTACTTCTAGCTTTCTTCCTCAGTTTTACATCATATAATCCATTCTTTAATGTTGCCTTTATTTTTTAAAATAAGAACAGAAACATTCTCCCTTGGAAATGGTGGCTGTGCACTTGAGTTCTTTCTCCAGGGATAGTGGTTATGCCATCCATTTTAAAATGCCATTTCATAATCCTTCATGGGTATAGGAAAAGGATATCTTGATGCCTAGCCTTTATTTTTGCCCTCATCCACACTACACTTCAGAGTCTATCATTTCTTGAGTAAGCTGGACTTCCTTATGTGTATGGGAACACCTCTGCAAGATACTTGTGAAGAGAGAGTTACTACCATGGCAGTGCAGCATAGTGGAAATTACCATGTAGGCTGTCGAACCTACAGCCTTCACCTCATTTGTGTGATATTCTAATGAAGTGGCTGCACCAGCTGCAGATTTCCTCATTTTCACATAGTACAATAAGATTATTGTGAGATAACGCAATATCAAAGCACTTGAAAAAAGTATTAGTTACATGTAAAGTACTCTTTAAAACTACTTGATCTCCCTCAAGACACAATTTTAAATGATTAGGGAAAAAGCTTACAAAGAAGCATTATTTAAAGAAAGCCGAAAACTTTTTAGTGTCTCTTTTTTGCTGTGGACAAGAGTATGCTTCTTTTTAAATTCTGTTAGTTAATTCATTCACTTAACATGTTCTTTGGAAAATACAACTTTTGGAATTTGTAGGTTACTGGAGGATTCTTGAATTTGATTATGAGATGAAACTTCTGAATCATGTAACTCAGCTTGTGGATTCTGAATCATGGTCTTTTGGTAAAGTTCCTTTGAATATATGCCTTCAGGAACTTGGACCATTGGAGCCAGAGTAAGTATTTTAATTCCTTATCCATCCAGATTTCCTTAAGAAGAAGAAAATTCTTTTCTATACTGGAACTGTACCCAGGGCAAAGAGTACAATAATTATAAATTGACATCTTAGAGAAATTTTTAAAATATACAACCAAAGAGGATTTAGGAATTTTGTTACTGGGGTGAGTAAATGTATATTATCTTTTTAAATTTTTGCCGTTAAAATATAAAGAAATAACTGATATGTTTTATCTATTTTATAATAAGTATATGCTCACATAATTCATGTTAAAATGTCTAGCACAGGGCCTGGTACACACTAGCTTTCCAGTATATTTTAGTTGGTTCCTAATTTAAATAAAGTATTATGTGGCAACCCAAACCACTTAGTATTTCAAATCTAAAATTTACATCTTAGTTTCTAGTTCACAATGGGGTTTAAAAATGTAGTGCATAAAAATGTTGATAACTTTTCAAATGAGCATTTTAAATTTTTCAGGGAAATGATAGAACACTGTCTTAAATGTTACGGGAAGAAGTATATAGATGAAGGTAAGATTTGGAATGTATTCTAATGGGTATTTTAACTTTTATATGTTAAAATTGGTAGAGTTTTCTGAAGTGTATTGGTGTTAAAAGTAGGAACTCTGTGGGGTTGTGGGAGGTGAGTTAAGGTATATAATTCCTTCCAAGAAATTGAATTGAGGAAAAGGAAACAGTACTGTATTTAATTGCAAGAGGATAATATGAAATTTACTGGATGCCTTTTCCTTAGGTGAAGTTTATTTTGAATTGAGTGCTGATAAAATATGCAGAGCAACAGCACAGATGCTACTTCAGAATGCTGTGAAATTCAATCTCGCCGAGTTTCAAGAAGTGTGGCAGCAGAGTGTGCCTGAAGGAATGATAACCAGGCTTGACCAGCTTAAGGTAATAGCAATGGAAGCTTCTGGATTTGGCAATAACAAGTCACTAGTGACCTTTCGAACCAGAGCTGTCTTGATAAACTGGTAGTGGTAGAAGCCAGATTGCAGAAGGGAAAAGAAGTCACTGCTTAAAGGAGCTCTTGATGAAAAAGGCTATTGTGAATCTCTGGAGAGTTTGTATAGCTGACATTTTAAAAACACTGGGCTAAGCTATACATAAAGGTCAGAGAATGAGTTGTATTTAAACATTGGATCATTAGTTTAACTGCTCTTTTTCTTCTCGTTTCTTGTAGGGTTTAGCATTGGTAGATAGACACTCGAGACCAGAAATCATATTTTTGCTCAAAGTAGATGATTTACCTGAGGATAATCAGGAACGTTTTAATAGTCTGTTCTCTCTAAGGGAGAAATGGACAGAAGAAGATATTGCTCCATATATTCAGTAAGTAATTTATTAAAAATGGATCTTAAGGGTTGTTCTTTTTATAAAGAGTGGCATAGAATTTTAGATTTATTACTAGAATATAATTTTCTGGAATAGTCCCTGAAGATGCTGCTTCCCTCAAAACTCTCTCGGGGAGTGGCTGCCTTTTCTTCTCCACAATTACTGATCCTGAAGGTAGAATGTATATTATCTTTGTTCCTTACTACTGCTTCTAAAACCACTTCTTTGCTCTCCTCCCTGTGAAACTGTCCCCTTTAAGGGACAGAATATATACCCCACTCTGACTCTAAGACAAGCATTCTTCTCTGATTGCCACCTCTCGTCTTTTCCTGCTGCCTTACTGTAACATTGTGGTAGAGGCCAGGTTGCAGCAGAGCAGGTTAGACCTTAAGTCACTGCTTACAAGATCTCAAGTCCACTGACATTTGAAATCCACTGACACTACAGCTTCGTCACTATGTCACACCCCTCAGGTCCTCTTTTCTCTTTACCCAGCTTGGATTCTATGATCATCCTCTCTCTTCCTATCTATACTTTTTTCCTTTGGCCATCTCTGCCTCTTGTCATATCTCCCTGGCAAAAAACTAAAAAGATTAAACCCAATTTTCTGCATATTCTGTGCAGTCTCGCTTAAGAACCTGAGTGGTACTTAGTATGTCCCCTGGCCAGGCACCATTTCCTCATGAAACGTCTCCATCCTTGAAGCTTCCTTTACATCTTCTTTTTTCATGCCTGCAATACCCTCATGTTTCCTCTTCACCCTCCTCTTATGACCTTATTTCTTGAGAAAATAGAAGCAGCAAGGCAAGAATTACCTTCTTTCCCGCTGCCAAATCTGCCAGCCTCCTCATGCATGCACCTACCCCCTTTGCAGTCCCTCCTATACAGTGCATGAACTGTCCCTGGTCAGAGGGCCAATCCTTCTCCACTAGATCCATTCTCTCTGGCCTTCTTAAAGACTTGGATCCTCCAGTTATCCCTTTTCCCCTAGTGTTTTCAATGTCTCCCCCTCTTATGGATCATCCCTGTCAGCATACAACATTCTGTAATATTGCCCATCTGAAGAAACAACAATAGCAAGCTACTGCACCCCATGCCCTCCGCCTTCCTTCACAAGAAAACTCCTTTTAAAAGTTTTGCACATGCACTGTCTGCTTCTTCCCCTCCTGTTCTTTAACCAGTAACATCACCTTAGTCCAGTGACTTCCATCTTTCTACACTCAGTGGTCAACTGTCTGTCCTTCTTTATTTGACCTCTTAGCACTACCTGACACAGCAGACCTCTTCCTCCTGCTTGAAATATGCTGGTCTCCCATTTTCCCCAAGGCAGCTCCTTTTCTGTCTCTTTTGCTGATGTCTCCCTGTTCTCCCCAATCTTTAACTGGTGATGTGCTCCAGGACTCTATTTTTGAGTCATCTTCTTTTTCTGTTTACACTTTTCCTGTGGTGCTCTCATCCAGGCCAGGATATAAATTTAGTGACTTCCTAATTTTATCTTCATACTTGCTCTTTTCCCTCAGCTCCAGATTCTTATATCTAGTTGCCTCATGCACCTTTCCACTTGGATATCTAATAGAAATTTCAGACTTGACATGTTCATAACAGAACTGTTGCTTCTCCCTTGCCCTTACCTGCCTTGTTCTTCATCTCAGGTAACAGCACCACCACCAATCCAGCTACTCAAGCAAAAGCCTGGGAATCATCCTTGTCCTTTCCTTCCCTCACCTTCTGGTTCAAACTATGAGCAAATCCTGATGAATTGTCTTGTACCTGCCTCTGAATTGGTCTCCCTGCTTCTATTTTTGTCCCCCTTCCCCTCTCCCCTTTTTATATGGCTTATTTTAGAAATTTTTAAATATTCAAAAGTGACAATATAATGAACCCCCCTGTGTATCTACTTCCCAGCTTTCCTAATCATTAACTCATTACCTCTATTATTTAAAACTTAGATCACAATTTGCCTTTCTATTAGTTAAAGCCCTCCTACTGCCTTTCCCATTGTATTTAGAATTAAATCATGATTTCTTTCCATGTCTTTCAAGGCTCTACATGATCTAGCCCTCGCTCCCTTCTCCAGCTGAAGTCCTCCCACTTTCCCCTTCCCTCATTGTGTTGCAGTCATACTCTTCTCTTTGAGGTGCAAAAGAAGAAGCTAAAGTTCAGGAAGAGCTGGTAACCTAGATAAGCTCACACAGGTAGCCTTGTATCCAGGTTCTCAGACTCTAGGCCTCACTGTATCACATTGCTTATATTTCTGATTTGGAGGCTGTGTGATGTAAGGGAAATAACATGGACTTTGAAGTCATACAGACCTGGTGGCAGAATTTTACTCTGTCATTTACTACCTGTCTGTGTGTCAGTTTCCTCATAACTATTATGTGGTTAAATAATACATTACTATTACTGTTATTGTGAAGGTTAAATGAGATAATACATGTAAAGTACCTAGTTCAATTAAGACTTAGAACCAGTCTCCACCTTATCTGTCCCATAAACACCCATACATAATGCATGTTGGGAAGATGGATTTGGATGAGAGAGATGAAATAAGTATGTAGTACTGTAAATATTGTATTATGTTCCTTAAAATATTCATACTACTCTTTTTTTATTGTTCCCACAGAGATTTGTGCGGAGAGAAGCAAACCATAGGTGCATTACTCACTAAATATTCTCGTTCTTCCATGCAAAATGGTGTTAAAGTTTATAATTCAAGAAGACCCATTTCTTAAAAGAATCACAGTCATTTCTTTGGGACTATCTAAATTTGGGCTTTATAAAGTTGCTGGATATAAGAAAAGATCCTCTTATGTATTTTTATTCCTGATTTTTATAAAAAAAAGTCTTTAAGGCATTTTTCTCTTCATCTTAAGCATTTTGAAACTACTATTCTTCCTATTTTTTAAATGTAAGAAGATATTTCTATATCTTTCAAATTATATGTGTACTATGTAAACAGTATAAATAAGGACAAAAGAAAGTATTATTTACTATATTTAGTATATCTCTGAGGTCTACGTGGTTTTATTTAAAGGAAAAGAGTTTTGCTTTTTATATTTAAAATGTCATTTCTTTAATTAGCATTTGATGTTCTAGTCAATACATTTAAAAGTTTTTCAGAGAATTAAATAGGAATAGTTTCATAGAAGAGAATTACTTATTCACTTAAATTCCATTTCTCAAGTGAGTTCCCCCCACTTCCAACCTTCCATCAGAAGAGGAAGTGAGTAGGTACTATCAATTACTTATATTTATTTATGTTTACATTGATGAAATTGGCCTTTTTTTTTTTTTTAAAGGGTCTTGCTCTGTCACCCAGGCTTGAGTGCACTAGTGCGATCATAGCTCACTGCAACCTGGAACTCACAGGTTTAAGCAATTCTCCCTCCTCAGCCTCCTGAATAGCTAGGACTACAGGCACAGGAGACAACTGGCTAATTTTTATTTTTTTTAGAGATAAGGTCTTGCTATGTTGCCCAGGTTGGTCTCGAACTCCTGGCCTCTAGCTATCCTCCCATCTTGGCTTCCTAAAGCGTGCTGGAATTACAGGCCTGAACTACTGTGCCAGATAGAAATTGGCTTGATAATTGCTCCTCTATTTGCCTAGCTGGTGTAGGCATGCACTTTGATCTGTATGGCTGGTGGCAGGTACCCCCTCTCCTCCCTAAAGAGAAGAGAGACCCACAACGGTGACTATTAGGCCCAGCTAAGTTGAAGGATAACCACACCCGGATGCCCACTCAGGTAAGAAAGTTTGATTTCCGGATTCCGCAAATACCACCAACCCCTCTTAATCCTCAATGACCTCCAAAGGTCACCGTGGAAAATCCCCAACTCTTCCCGCCAAAAGCCCCTGGCCC
>CAUYMX010046309.1:0-12924 GCA_963573855.1 Lepilemur septentrionalis | reverse complement strand
GTGTTATCCTGGATTAAGCTTGAGCCCATTATTCGAAGTGAGGTGACACAAGACCCGAAGAATGGGCCCCACTTGTACTCACCATCAAATTGGTATTGACTGATTAACACTATGGTGCTCAAAGGGTGGGAGCGAACACTGGCGAATTGGGGGTGGGGGGTAGACCCAAGTCTGAGCGACGTGGGGGGTCACTGTGGAGGGGTGGGATATGCTTGAAAAGTAGTTGGGGAGCGGAATTTGGGGTCTCAATAGGGGACAGGAATTCCTCAAAAACTGATTTATGTGATTAACTGTACACCTCGGTACATTCACTGAAAATCATTTAATTGTACACTTAAAATGGAGTGTTGATTGTACGTAGATACAGTTGGAGCACTATGTATGTACTCTTTGGACTACTTTGACAGAATAGGTTTTTGAATGTAACAAGATAAGTCAACTTGAGTGGTAATATATTTTGGGAAATCAGCTCACTACAAATTGTGACTGTAAACATTGTACTGTAAATGTTTTGTAGTTTTCCCCCAATAAAATTTTCAGAAGAAAAAAAAATTAGCGAGGCATGTAGTACACATCTGTAGTTTTAAGTACTTTGGAGGCTGAGGCAGGAGGACCACTTAAGCCCAAGAGCGTGAGGTTACAGTGAACCATGATCATGCCACTGCACTTCAGCCTGTGTGACAGAGCAAGACCCTGCCTCTAAAAAACAAGAAGAAGAAGAAGAAGAAGAAGAAGAAGAAGAAGAAGAAGAAGAAGAAGAAGAAGAAGAAATTCAAGAAGACATTTCATTGAAGAAGATATATGAGTAGCAAACAATCACATGCACAGATGTTTAATGTCATTAGTCATTAGGTAAATTGCAAATCAACACCACAATAATTTACTACTATAGACTCACTAGAATGGCTAAAATTTAAATGACTAAGAGTACTAAGTGTTGACAAGGGTGTGGAACAACTGGAACTCTCATCTACTGCTGGTGGGAATGTGAAATGCTGTAACAACTTTGCAAAACAGTTTAGTAGTTTCTTAGAGAGGTAAATTTAAACCTACTATATGTCCCAGCCATTTAACTGCTAGGTAAATTCCCAAGAGAAATAAAAACACATATCCACACAGAGACTTGCACATGAACGTTCACAGCAACTTTACTTATAATAGCCAAAAACTAGAAATAGCCCAAATTTCCATAAGCAGGTGAGTGAATAAACAAATTATAGTGTATCTATACCACGGAATAGCACTCAGCAATATAAAGGAATGATGGCACACTAGAATGGATCTCAAAATAATTATGCTGAGTGAAAAAATGCAGACAAAAAGCGCATTCTGTATGATTACCTGTATGCAAAATTGTAGAAATTGCAAACTAACCTATTATTACAGAAAGCTGATCAGTGGTTGCTTGAAATAGTCTTGGCGGAGGGTGTGTGTGGAGGGTCGAGAGAGATTAGCAAGGGACAGGAGAAAACTTTCAAAGGTGATGGGTAGTCCATTAGCTCGATTATGGCCTAATCCATAATTAGGGTTCATGTGGGGAGGGTTCATGTGTACATTGAGATGCACACATTGTACCCTTCAAACATGCGCAAACTCATGCCTCAGTAAAGCTGTTTAAAACCTATCATTGAGTTGTATTTATTTGTTTGCTTTTTTTGGTCTGGATCATAAAAGTGTAGAGCAAAGGGTCTCTGTTTTTTTCAGACTGTGTGCTTTAAAGACTAGAAAGATTTTAGTAGGGTTAGCTACATAGTAGGGCTTAATAAATAGTTGATGAATAAATGATTATAAGAATAAGTTATTTGAGTAATAAATTAGAAATGACAGTCTTATTTATTAATTATTTTTGTGTTTGCATTATTTTATAATATCAATTAGATTAAAATTGCCAAATTAGAGTAAAAGTACATCTTTTAATGCACCTAGAAGGTACTGATATAAAATAAATGCTCAGTAAAATCCTGATCTTTATTGTGTGGTACCAGTGACTACAGCCTTACTTTAAGGCTGCTTTGTTCTTATAACAAACTTCAGGTTTTTACCAGTTGTTAGCTATTTTATTATTAAGTCCTATGTTAAGTTTCCTTTCACTAATTGAAGTTTTATGAAATGTTACGCCATTATTCTATAATAGCAAGAGTCACTGAGACCCTGTGTAATTATTTGTAGTTTATTTAGGTAGTTTGTTATTATTTGTAGTTTTTCTTCAATAAAAATAGTATGCTATTTTATTACCTTCAAAAACATCTAAATAGAGATTGCATAAACTTGATTATTTATTAATTTTGAAATTAATTTTATTGTTATTTAGTATTTGTTGTACTACATAGTATAGCAGTCTTCAGATATCACTTTTAAAATCCTCAAACTATTGGTGATGCCTTTGATGTGGATAGGATAAATGAAAAGAGCTCTTATTTTTTTTGATAGATTTACCTTCCCTAAGCTTTGTATTCTTCATCTTAAGTATTTTTTAAATGGTGAAGACTTGTAGAAACATTATTATTTTTTATTATCTTCAAAAAAAGTTTGCTGGTGAGTTTCCAGGGTACGTTGTTGAGAAGATGTCAATGTGTGTGTGAGGTTCGCATGTACATTAATCTGCCGTGGAAGTTGTGATTTAAAGTCCCTTATTCATGACTGATGTGCATATTTGGACTGCAGCAAGATAGCCAGAAGGAACGAAAGGGAGATGTCAGGCCAGATAGAGTTTAAAATGAAAAATGCCGTGTTGGCCAGGGGTCAAATGGAAAATTAGTGCTCGTCCACCAATGCCATTGTGCCACTGTCTCGCTGATGCCATCATGTGGTTTCTACTCTTCCATATCCTAACTTTTATTTTTTATTTTTTCTCTTCTAACTCTCCCTTTTCCTCATCTTCTCTCTTTTTTTCCCATTGCTGTTGCTGCATTCAATCTACTCAGTGTTGCTTAGAAATTATGTTCAACTCAACGTGTCCCTTTAAAAGCCCACACGTCTGAGATACAGTCTGCTTTGCTACCGTTACTTTTTGTAACATAGACACAAGCTGTAAAAACTGCCCATTTTTTATAATAAATTCTAGATTTTTCAATCTTCATTTTTCAGAATACATATAATGGTACTCATTCATCACTCAATAAATAATCAATTATTTATATAGGTGCTAAATCCCAATTTCCTCAGCAGTCAAGGACTCATGGAGTGACTGTACATTTAGGAAATCTCCTAAAATCCCATTGTGATGGTTTCTCCTTGAGAGACTAGAAAGGGACAATGAACATAAAATCTACTTATGAGCTACAAACACTGTAATAAAACCAAGCAGCAAAACCAACACTCTTCTATCAGTGGGATCTGAGTACTCTCAGAGAATGTTTTACTCTAGTGTGTTTTGCCTTTTTAGCCTTTTAAACGAGACAGTGAACATGGGTCAAGAACGATTAGGTCTAATGAATGAGGCATATAGCAGCAAATACCCTTCCTTTAAAATATTTTCCATTTTCATGACTTATCCATTACCTTATAGTCCCGATTCCATAATAAACTGCACAGATCTTTCTTTGGAGAGATGGGAAAAGCAAGACTGTTAATGACCTTTAAGCCTCCAAATTATTTTGAGGTTTTGATCTTCTTACTAGTTCCTGCAGACCTCTGCTATGCTACATGTGGAACTCCAGGTAGCGCGGAAAAGGTCCCCCTGACGTCTGCGCACGTCTGCGGTCCTGGTGCTGGGGCTGCGCTGAGATGACGAAGGCCACACGTCCTGGGCACCGTGTGCACGTCCAGCATTGTTCTGCACGCCCCGTGCCTGTTGCCTCCTGTGTGCAACAAGCCCGCGTGATGGACTGTGCCCTTTTACAGACGATGACACCGGAACATACAGAGAATAAGCAGCTTGCATCTTTTATCACACCCCTGACAAAGAAGAGTTCTTGGAACCCCTACTTTTTGGCTCTGAAGCTCTTGCTTTCTATCACAGCCTCTGGCCACACCGCAACTGGTGTCCTCAGACATTGTGGTAAATGTGTCCAGTGTCACTTTTTCAAAGATTCTACTTGTTGGAATTAGGGAAAGCAAAGAATTCCATGGCTAGCTACCTAGCCATGTTCCAATCCCCAAGAGCAATAATCAAATAATCTGAGGCAAAAGGATATCGCTAGTTAGTATTCATCTAAACAAAGAAATGCAAATTGTTACAAAGCTCTCTTTTTATTATTACAAGCAGGAAAACCATAAGTAAGGAAGGGAGACCAGACCCGAGAATTGTGCTTGAAACATTTGCTGTGCTTTTGTTCCCTTCAGGCTAGGCATCAAGGTTAGTTCACCAATTCTGGTTCATTGTCATCCTTTTTACCCGTACCCAACAAAATTATATGTTTGTCAGCATGCTTTTGCGTATATGTGAATTAGAAAAACATGGCCCCTATTAGTAGAGCTTTTGCTAAATTGAGAGTTGTTTTAGCATCAGCAAAAAGGGATAAACAACACGTTGAAAATCAAATGCCTCCCAATGAGTACGTGTCACATTTTTATGAACGTCAGGTTGGTAATATAGCAACATAGAGACTTAAATCTACTTTGTTTTCTTTCTTGAGAATATTTACAGCCTGTACTTTGAAATAGCAATGATTAGAGTTATTCTTAAGACTCAGCCATTCTTCAGCTTTGTTCTATTGAATATCTGTTCTTTGATTGTTTCATCTAATTCTTGCATTTCAGGCTATTTTATCCACATATATATATTGCTTCCAAAAATCAAGGGTCTTTATCTGATGTGGAGATTCATGATGTTCTTCAACCTTTTGTTTTGTTTAACTTGCTTACTTCACTCAAATATTCTAACTAGCAATATTCTAGGAATTTTTATGTCAGGTAGTTAGACATAGAATAGAATTCTAAAAAGTAAATAAAAATTGTATCTGCATCCCGTAATTCCTACCACTAGACCAGTTCCCAGGGTCTGATTTGACACAGGTGGGCCTTAGAGAGTTGGCTCATTTCCACACCGTCTCCTATATTCACAGAAAAAACATTTGTGAAAAAAATTGGTTCCAGTGTTGGTCATGGCCCGTGTGGGTGATTGTGCTTAGCTGTCGTCGAGAATGTTCCTTTTCTGCATTTCTGTCCAAACGGTCCATAAGTGAGTGGCAGCCTGTCCATGTATTTAAGTGAGAATAACACCGATTTGGCCGTGTCTGTCAGGACGAGAGAGCAGGTTTTTTAGTTTTATTTGATGGAAACATTTGCCAGAGGCATACCACTCTGCCCATATTTCTATTGATTCTTGGTTTGGGATGGAATGATTTCTAGTCCATTTGAAATCTCTGCTCCTATAGATTAGTTGCACATTTTCATGATTTTCTCAGTGGCACATGGATCAGAATTTAGCATCTAAAAACATTTTACATGTAAATTCTGGAAAACAGAATAGCTATTTACGTACTTCTTACCTTATGGATTTTTGGTAAGTGAAAAAAAAATCTCAAAGCTGGTCTGAGTTATTATTGCTATGAAAACTGAAAAGCTAAAATTTCAATGTAGGTAATATATTCAAACATAATGTTTATTTAGATTCATCTTTTAGTTGATTTTGTCTGGTTCAAGTATAAACTTCCAAAAGTGAGCACAGCAATACCTTGATCATACAGATTGTACTAGCAGTCCGACTCCTAGAATGTTTACTTCAAGATTAGGTGTTTGACTCAGTGTTGTTTATAACTGCAGAAAATTTGAACCCAATTTTCAGAAATCAGTCTATATAAACTTGAAATAAGAAGAAAACAATATTTTCTAAAAAAAAAAAAAAAGTCATTTCTCCCAGAATAGTACTTGTAAACTCTGAGAAGTAAGGCCTTTTTTTTTTTTTTAATTTTGAGAATGTGGGAATAGGACAAGTGCAGTTCGGTGGGAAGTCCATATCCCCTAAGATATAACTACAAACAAATTTCTGAGTTTGCAGCTGCTGGTGAAGATGCTGGGGCTGGTTCCTTTGCGACGGAGGTGCTGACATTATCGCTACAATAACAGAAGCAGCAGAAGGCTGCTGTTTTCTTTTTTAAGGCTTTATATGAACTCTTAAAGTGGAATTGACACTTTTCCAAATTCCAGATTTAAAAGTTCAGGTGAACAGTGAAGAAATTCCAGTATGCCTATAGAAACCAGAGCTGTAGCACATTTCTTTATAATATCTCCAAGCTCTTAAGAGGCATCATATTTCAAAGATTCTAATATTTACATTTTTGCCCATTTTAACATCTCTGAAACCAAGTTGTATTTATGGTGGTCCTGATGTGGTCATCGTTGCCTGTCCGTGTACATCAAAAACCTGCAGAATAATTGTCAGCAGCTTGGAATGACATTCCAGAGCCATTACAAGGTCAGCAATACTCGTGACTGCCTAGAGAACAGTATTGTGCAGTAAAACATAGTCACTCAGGACTTTGAATTGAAAATATTTGGGGCTTGGTGCTGCGGCTCAGGCATGTCATCTCAGCACTTTGGGAGGCCAAGGCAGGAGGATCACTTGAGGCCAGAAGTTTGAGACCAGCCTGAGCAACACAGTGAGACCCTCTCTCTAGAAAAAATTTTTTTTAAAATAGAAAATATCTGGGAAGACTAGACTTGAAATGTAGGTAAGCATCAGGAATATCTTAACTAATTTGTTTTGCTTATATTTTAACTTTTATATAGGCTCAAGAATGATATAAAATAATCTGTACTTTAATAAGTATTAATATTTAAAAATCCTTTCAATAAGTATGAAATAAAAGTTCTGGGTTATAGAAAACATTGTGTTATAACTAAAGAAGTTATAATATTTATTCTTCTATGATACATGAAATAGCGACATCCTTACAATTGATATAGTACTATGATTCTGATACAAACACAGACTGTGGGATTATAGAATTCTTAAATTGCTAATTTTAAGTAAATTTTTATTGTTGCTATTTTTTAAGGGGTGGTATGACTCATACCATATCAAAAGAGTCATTAAAGCATTTTTCAGAGAGATTGGAAAATAAAATTTAGAAGCATTTAAAATTTCCTTTTATTCTATAAATAACATTCCTTTTGATAACTACTTCCAAATATGCCCTTTAAAGGCAAACTTCAAAGTCTCACTTTGAGCCATAAGTAAACTACTTTGTCTTGTTTATTATAGACAATCATCTTTGAGGGTTTTAAAGTTTATTTTGGAAGAGGATTTAGCGCTCTGTAAGTTTATATTTAAGGTTGCAATATTGACTGATTATCTTCCCTAAGATGTAATAGACATAATAAATGGCTTGCACCTCTCAGTTATTTTCAGAGTGTTTGCCATTACTGTATTTGACGGTTATTATTTTTAGAAAGTCCCTCTGATCTCCCTTTCTGAAGAGGAAACTAAAATTGCCTCCAAATCACTTCACTGTCTATGTATAATCTGTGATTGGATATTGTTGGGCGAATACAGTGACACCCCATATTCCCAGCGTTGTCCAAGACAGATTTGTTTTACATCAGTAAATTTCCCAGATAATTGAAGAAGGGACATTTAAATGCCAAACCTTAAACATTTTTTTTTTTTTTTTGCTATTTCTGATAGAAATATTTCTGTAACACACCTTTCTGTTATTCTTAAAGGAGAGTACTGAAAATCGAAACTCTAAATTTTGTCTTGTGTGAAACCTCAAGAAAGAAACTGCTTTATTGGGTCGTGGGTCTGTGGTGCTTGAAGGCAGCAGGATGGGAGGAAGCAGTCAGTCGGAGCGGGCTGCACTCAGAACTCACTGGACTCTGGCCTTTTTGGGAAGATGTGGGCTCACCGTGAACCCAGTCTCAGCAGACGTGAGGCTTTCTTCCCGCGGGCTCTGCCACCAGCCTGGGCATGGTGCTCTCACGTGGATTTTCACTTCTCCTGAAAGGCAGTTTCATCATCTTACCACATGATTTAACTCAGAGTCCAAAGATATCTGACCAGTAATTGAATTAAACATCACCTACCTCCTCTTCTCCTCCTTTCTTCTTCCTGTGCATGGCACGACTATTGTTTTAGCCGTCCAAATTTGAAATCTTGGCGGTTTCTGTGATTTTCTACATCGCCAATCTTCTAGCGAGGGTTGCCAGTTGTACTTCTGGTTACTTCTTGTATTTGTACCCTCACTACTTCCTTAACAAAATTATCATTGCCTTCGTGCCTCAGTGCTTTTGCCACTGCCCTGTTCAAAGGTCCCAATGATTCCTTGTTTGTTTGTTTGTTTTTAATTATCTTTTACCAAATAACAAAAAGGCATCTATCAGCAGAGGCTAAGGCATAATTTTGTAATTGCTTCATGGAGTCCGTTGGGTCACGTAGGAATGAAAGCTTATGAAATTATTCCTTTCCTACGAATTATCTACTCTAACATCTTCTTGGGAATCAGGATCAAATGTATCAATCTTCCATTTCCAGGATAAATTATTACATTGGGAATCCTTCTCTACACGCTTTTTAGACACCACTAGAGATCCGCTGACTTTTCAACGCTTATCTACATCCACTACAGATGCTTATCTACAAAAACCGTAAATTTCTTCAGCAACTTGAGATGTCACTGAATCCTTGTAAAGCCCTTGATCCTTCTTATGGTGTTTTTATTCCTATATTCAGTTGCTTGTCACAATTTTAATTGACATACTTCTACATGCAGGTGTGCCAGTTGTATTAACGAACACGGTGGTGCACAGCAGACATGATTTTGCCTTTGTGGAGCTTATAGACCAGTCCTCCTTACTATGTTGGGTTGAAATTTATATATTTTTATTGTACATTCCATTTTGGGAACTTGAAGATCATTTTCCTTGCTGAAAGAAAAGTAAATTCTATTGTCTGTTAGCAAATTGCTCTCTCTCAGGCAGTAGAATTCTTCCTTTCCTGTCTTTTCTCTCTCATTGCTTCATATATGATGGAAAAGTACTTTTCACTGTCCTAAGTATTTTTCACAAGTCTCAGCTGATTTTGAATGTAGCACTTTTGACACTGATTAAAAATATACTGTATATATAGCTGTGTATGTTTTTTACCTTTATAGGTATATTTTAATTTTTTTCCATTTATTTAAACATATTCTGAAAACATGATATTTAATGTCTGTTTAATAGTCCATCTTATTTAACCATCCCCTATTTGGGGCTATTTTGTTTGAGTTCAGTGGTTTTTTTTTTTTTTTTGCTTGTTCTGCAATTTTCAATAATGTTTCTATGAGCATCTTGGTACATAGTTCTTTGCCTGCATTTCTGATCATTTCCTTATGTTGTACTACAGTCTCTAAATATGGTTCATTTCTTGTGCCCAGGGACTAAATAGGCTGGCTGTTTTTCCAATTGATGTCCAGTGAGTATATTTTTTACTCCATGATCTCTAAAAATTCTTGGATGACTGACCAGCTGGAGCATTGATCTGCCACGATCCCCCTCCAATTTTACACACTTGCAGCCTAGGATACTTGTAAGGACAGGAGAAGGATGGTAAGGACCTATCCACCTTGCTGGGTGATGACAGTAGGGAGGGTAAACTCTTGTGTGCACGGCTGTGTGTTCATGGCTATGTGCGCACGGCTTTGTGTGCATGGCTGTGTGTGCACGGCTGTGTGTACATGCCTGTGTGTGCACGTCTGTGTGTCCATGGCTGTGTGTGAACGGCTGTGTGTGCATGCCTGTGTGCATGCATGTGGGGGAGAGGGGCTGTTGCTGTAGAAGGCAACCAGTGTATGCTTCCCTGTGAGTTGCGAAAATGGTAATACATAGACTTTTTAGAATGTCACTGAATCTTAGCTTACAAAAACCTGACACCCCTAACCCCAAAGCTTAGCCAACTACAGTAAAATATTTGTGCTCATTTTTATTAGCATTTCTTTAGTTTTGCCACTTCTTTATTTCCTCTTTCTTTTCTTTATGTGGTATTTGAGAGGGTGAGTAAACCATGTGAAGTATATACGCAGTTTCAGTTTCAACCTTTCATCGTGGCTTTTTAACCTGACGCTCAAATCAGGAGAGGATCAAGTGAAGATACTTATTTGTAAGAGGGTCCTTCTCAAAGCTCTCTCTCCAGTCATTTATATGGGAACTACTTCCAACCCCAGACAGTTAAAAAAATTATATACTGGAATATCCTTTTTAGGTCCTCTTTTTGGTTGACTCTTCCTGCCATGATGTTATGACTATATTTTCATTTCTATGATATTTCCAGGGTTTAATGTTTCAGTTTTGTCTGTCTTGTGATGAGGGAGCAGGAGGATACTGGTGTAGTGTCAGTGGATTGTACGGAGGGACTCCTCTTAGAACCGTGTTTCCGACACCTTGTGACATGGAGCTTTCTTTGTCCATGACTGCTTTGTCGTATGAGAGATGTCCTTGTAATTGAATTGTTGGGTCTAATTCATACCCAGAAATGTTTGTCTTGCATGGCCACTGCGTGTGGCTGGGATGTGTGAACTGAGACTTCTATTCCACTGTAAGTTTTCCTTTACAATGTTTGAAGAACCATCAGGTGCTGTTGAACGTGAAGGATAAGTCTGCTCTCAGGAAAACACAGGTTTTATTACATTTCCTCAAGTCATGAGGGTATCTAGAGAAACTCAAAAGCAAAGCAGTAGAAGTTGTTGTACATGCGGCACCATATGCCAACCAGAGAAATGGCTGACCAGACCGGGCAAAGCCCCCATGGGTCCCTGCCAGCCTCCGGTTATCTCCTCATGCTGCTTATGACTCTTTCAGAGGGAAAGTCAAACACCTTGCATCACACCAAACAAATATCTGCTGCTGGGGTTTATGTATTTTCCCCATGAGTTTAGTCTCTGTTTTCAAATATATACAGTAGGCCACAAAGGTAGGAAATCAAACCTTGGCTGGCAGCAGATGAAGTTTCAGATGCTTGACCAAGCTACCACATTGCCATCATTATCCTCATCTTATTTTAGACTTAAAAATTAAAGGCAACAGTGGCCAAATATCACTGAAGATATTGCAATATTTTACTTATATAATAGCAATTATGTGTAAACCTTTTTTTTTTTTGCTTTGTTTGGGGTTTGATTCCATGAATACCTAAGATTTGATTCCAAAACAGATGCTTCTAAATTCTTGGGTATTTTTATTGAGTATAAAAGTCTGAACAGACTTAAGATAAAGCATCATGCCGCTACGACGATGTCTTACTGCATCCGTCCATGTTCCTCTGGAGCAGAAAGCGAATGAAATTGCCAAGGATGAAGCTGAAGAGGGCCAGCGCGGGACCCCAGCTGATAACACCGAATCCAGAAAAATATATTTCCAACTTCCTGTCCTCTGTGTCTCCACCCTGGGACCAGCACCTTCTTGCTATAGCAAATGGCAGCGTTTGGAATTCTGCTCCTTTCCATGCGACTCACAGGAAGTGTATAGACAGGAGCCTTGTGGACCTAAGAGAGAAACTGAGGCCCACACACAAAGTATGAACAACTGGTGCTCTCCATTTCAAGACATTTTATCAGCATCATTTAATTATAGCAGCATACTCTGAGAATGAACACCTCTGAGGACAGATAAAAACTCAAGGGCTCAAAGTGGACTCCAACTTCTATTTTAAATATTTAAGAATTTTTCCTAAGACTTCAAAGTAGGAGATGAAATTTGGCCTTATCATTGGAGGGGGCGCTTTGAGAAAATTCAAACACAGTTCACCACATCAAACACAGTTTTAAAACTCCCCTCCGCGAGGAAGCTTTATCACCTGCAAAAAAAATATAAATAAATAAAATTCCAAAGTCATTTTTTTCAGACTGAGAAATTTACATGTTCTATTTAATACGGTAAATTGAGTGTGACTTTAGTAACTTAGCTCCTGTAATTTTTTCTTTCTTATTTCTAAGTCTGAATTTAATGTGCCAGAAGCCCCTCTAAATCTGAATTTAAGCCCCTTCAGACAGATAAGGGTTAATTTTGGGGGCACATGCATATCATTTCATTCCAAATATTTGCTTTCATAAAACTGTAGCACTAGACTTCCCCAGGAGGGAAGCAGAGATATGAATTTCTCTTTGTTTATTTTATGTGAGAAATAAGACTATGAAAAGGGAATCGATTGGACTGGGCTTGGCATAATAAAATCTGGGCTGAACTGCTGCTATTCACCTGGTGAGGTTATTATAGGCTAGACAAACCAGATGTAGGGAAATATTATACTTGTAGTCGCCTAAACACACTTGGTGTTTGTCAACCATCCTAGCACTGGGAAGTGAATAAGATGTAAAATGTGAGAAATAGGATATTTCCCTCTTTCTGGAGTCCTAAAGGGTAAGTGGCAGCCCAGACTCTGGGTGGAAAGAAATGAGCAAACAGCATGGCCTTCTGTCAAAGATGAGATGCTCCTGACACATGGAGGAAAACTCAGGGGTGGCTTGGCTAACAGGGAAGCTCCTGTGAGATGTCACAAGTGACCAACAGTAATGTCTGTAGCTGGAGTTGAGAAGCTACAGCCAAGACATTTTTGTTGGACTGTGTACTCCTTCCCTGGGGATTCTCATAAATGCAAAGGCTGACAAAACTGTTAGTAGACCTGGACTTCCTACCGTTGCACAGAACGGGATCTCACGCTAGGAGAACTGGATTTTTATTTTATTTTATTTTATTTTTTTGAGACAGAGTCTCACTTTGTTGCCTGGGCTAGAGTGCCGTGGCGTTAGCCTAGCTCACAGCAACCTCAAACTCCTGGGCTGAAGTGATCCTTCTGCCTCCGCCTCCCAAGTAGCTGGGACTACAGGCATGCGCCACCATGCCCGGCCAATTTTTTCTATATATATATTTAGTTGGCCAATTAATTTCTTTCTATTATTAGTAGAGACGGGGTCTCGCTCTCGCTCAGGCTGGCCTCGAACTCCTGACCTTGAGCAATCCACCCGCCTTGGCCTCCCAGAGAGCTAGGATTACAGGCGTGAGCCACCG
>CAUYMX010046307.1:0-18970 GCA_963573855.1 Lepilemur septentrionalis | reverse complement strand
CTGTGAATACACACACAGAACCATACATGATAGACTCATGTTTCCCATAACAATTGAACATTAATAGGCTTAATAGCAGATGACAGCCATTAGAGAAATTAAACATAAGGTTATTTATTCATTCAATAATTATGAATCTTTATCTAGTTTTTAATGCTGAAAAATAAGTTCAACCGTTGGTGTTCCCTTTTAAGGTATGTGATAAATTTTGGAAGTGTTGAGGCTCAATAATTGAAGATAGGACTACTAGAAAAGCTTATACTATCTAATATCATATCTAATATAAAATAATACAAGTAATCTAAGTTTCCAAGATTTCTAAGTATAATAATTACTTATTATTATATCATTTTAGTAATATTAACTAATATCAATTGGATCATAAAATACCTTTTAGGACAGGAAGATGATTGTAATCATCATTATATCATGATTCATGCTTTTATTAATGATTCTGTTCTACTTGGAGAATGAGAATAAAAGAATAAAATGCACATATAGGTTACAGCATCTAAAATGCATTAACTTAAAATATCCATCATGATGCAACTATATTAAGTTACTTATGTGTTATTATTATTCCTTGTTATAAACCTTTTCAAGATGTTAAATTTCTATAGAATTCTTGATTTTAAAATTAAGAAAATATTTAAGTTTAAAAATATCAGCCTTATAGAGAAATGTATTGTTTGGGAGACAGTATGGGAATAATTTTACACATTGAACAGAACAATCAATGCCCACCAGTGTAAAAAGAACTGAAAGTAAAAATTCACAGCTCTTATAAAACAGTAACACAAGGGAGGAAACAAGGCAACTAAGTAGGGATCAACATGACGACTGGTACAGTATCTCGCATAGAAAATTAAAATTGAATATAAATGTTCTAAATGTCCACTTAAACACTACAGATCAGAAGAATGGATAAAAAACACAACCCAAATATATGCTGTCTCCAAGAAATCCATTTAACTTGTAAAGATTCTCATGGACTCAAGGTAAAGGGGTAGAAATTTTTTTCCATGTGAATGAAAACCCAAGTGAGCAGGAGCAATTATTCTTATATCAGACAAAATAGACTTTAAATTAACAACAGTAAAAAAAAAAAGGCAAAGATTGTCATTATATAGTGATAAAGGGAATGATTCAACAAGAAGATATAACAATCTTAAATACACACCTAACAAAGGAACTCCCAGATTCATAAAACAAATACTACCAGACTTAAAGAAAGAAATGAATAACAGCATCATAATAGCTGGGAATTTTACCACTCCAAGACAGAACTACACAGATCACTGAGGGAGAAAATTGATGAAGAGACATTGGAGATAAACTAGACTCTAGAACAAATGGACCTAATAGTCATTTACAGAACATTCTACACCCAAACTGCAGAATGTACATTCTTCTCAATACATGAACATTTTCCAAGATAGATCATATGTTAGCCACAAAACAAGTCTTAGTAAATTTTAAAATCTTGAGATCATACTATGTACCTTCTGTGAAATGAAACTAGAAATCAATTCCAAGAGGAACTCTCACAACTACACACACATATGAAAATTAAATAATCTGCTGCTGAACAGTCTTTGGGCCAATGACAAAATCAAGATGAAAGTTAATTTTTTTGAATTTAACACCAAAAGTGACACAAGTTACTAAAATCTCTGGAATATGGAAAATGGAGTGCTAAGAGGGAAGTTCATAGCACTGAATGCCTACATCAAAAAGACAAAAAGATGTAAGACTCTGTCTCAAAAAAAAAGCAAAAAGACAAAAAGATAAGCAATTAACAACCTATTGTCACACCTCAAGGAAGTAGGAAAAAACAAACCAAATCCAAAGTTAGCAGAAGAAAATAAAAAAGATTGGAGGAGAACTAAATGAAATTGAAATAAAAAAAATATAAAGGATCAATGAAACAAAAGCTGTTTCTTTGAAAAGATAAACCAAATTGATGGAACACTAGCTAGATTAACCAGAAATAGAAGAGAAAAGGTTCAAATAACCCCAATCAGAAATGAAAAAAGAGACATTAGAACTGATACCATAGGAATACAAAATAACATCCATGACAGCTATGAAAACTTCCTTGCACACAAACTAGCATATGTAACGGAAATGGATAAATTTTTCAAAACACACAACTTCCCAAGCTTGAATCAAGAAGAAATAGAAATCCTCCACAGACCAATAACAAGTAGTAAGATTGAAACACTAATATAACATTTCTCCAAAAATAAAAGCCCAGCACCAGACAGATTCATAGTTGAATTCTACCAGAACTACAAAGAAGAACTGGTACGTATCCTACTGAAACTGTTTCATAATATCAAGAAGGAGGAAATCCAGACTTGGGTCTACCCATGGACTACTTTGACAGAGTAGGTTTTTGAATGTAACAAGATAAGTCGACTTGAGTGGTAATATATTTTGGGAAATAAGCTCACTACAAATTGTGACTGTAAACATTGTACTGTAAATGCTTTGTAGTTTTCCAATAAAAAAAAAAAAAAAAAAGAGAAAATGTCACCCTTCTGAAATGATGTATACTCAATAAACCAATAAAAAAAAAAAAAAAATAAGGAGGAAATCCTCCCTAACTCATTCTTGAAACTAGTATCACCCTGTTAGCAAATCCTAGAAAGGACACAACAAAAAAAGAAAACTACAGACCAATATCCCTCATGAACACAGATGCAAAATCTTCAAGAAAATACTAGCGAACAGAATCCAACAGCACATCAAAAAGATAATTCACCATGATTAAGAATGAGGGTTTCATCCCAGAGATATAAGAATGGTTTGGCAGTGCAAGTCAATAAACATGATTCACCGCATAAACAGAGTTAAAAACAAAACCATATGATCATCTCAATAGATACAGAAAAGCCTTCAATAAAATCCAGCATCCATTTATGACAAAACCCCCCAACAAAATAGGCATACAAGGAACATACCTAAAAATAATAAAAGCTGTATATGACAAACCCATAGCCAACATCTTACTGAATGGGGAAATTTGAAAACATTACACCTAAGAACAAGAATGCCCACTGTCACCACTTCTATTCAACATGGTACTGGAAGTCTTAACCAGAGCAGTTAGGCAAGAGAAAGAAATAAAGAGCATACAAATTGGAAAAGAGGAGGTAAAAATATCCCTTTTGCCTGCTGGTATGATCTTATATCTAGAAAATCCTAAAGGCTCCTGATACATAAATTCAGTAAACTCTCTGGTTACAAACTTAATGTACAAAAATCAGTAGCATTTCTATACACTAATAACAGCCAAGCTGAGAGTCAAATCAAGAACTCGATACCATTTGCAATAGATGTAAAGAAAATAAAATACTCAGGAATATACTTAACCAAGGAAGTGAAATCTCTACAAGAACTTACAACACTAATAAAAGAAATCATGGATGACACAAACAAATGGAAAAATGATATATGCTCATGGATTAGAAGAATCAATATTGTTAAAATATCCATACTGCCCAAAGTGATTTTACAGATTCAATGCAATTTTCATCAAAATACCAACATAATTTTTCACAGAAATAGAAAAAATAATCCTAAATTTCATATGGAACCAAAAAAGAGCCCAAATAGCCAGAGCACTCATATGCAAAAAGAAAAATCTGGAACCCTCACTTTACTACTGCACTTCAAATTATGCTATAAGGCTATGGTAATAAAAACATTGCGGTACTGATATAAAGGTAGACACATAGACCAATGGAACAGAATAGAGAACCTGGAGAAAAAACCATATAGTTACAACCAAGTGATTTTTGACAGAGCAGACAAAAACATACACTGGGGAAAGGACCCCTGTTCAATAAATGGTGCTGGGAAAATTAGATAGCTACATGTAGAAGAATGAAACTGGATCCCTATCTCTCACCGTATACAAAAGTTAACTCAGTATAAGGCTTCAATGTAAGACTTGAAACCATAAAATTTCTAGAAGAAAACATAGGAAAAACTCTTCTGTACATTGGCCTAGGCAAAAGATTTGTTACTAAGATCCCCAAAGCAAATACAGCAACGTAAATGAGACTTAATTAAACTAAAACTTTCTTGTACAATAGAGGAAATAACAGAGTAAATAGATAAGCTAGAGAATAGGAGAACATATTCGCAAACTGTGTATCTAATCAAGGGGCTAATATCCAGAATCTATAAAGAACTCAAATAAATCACTAAGAAAAAAGCAAATAACCCCATCAAACAGGGGGCAAAAGACATGAACAGATGTTTCTCAAAAGAAGATAGACAAATTGCCAAAAAACATGAAAAGATGCTCGAGATCACTAATCATCAGGAAAATGCAAGTTAAAACCTGAAGGTTTGTACCCTTTGACCAACATCTTCCTATTTCCCTGGTAACCACTGTTCTACTTTCTGCTCCTATAAGTTTGGCTTTTTAAGATTTCATATATAAGTGAGATCATACAGTGTTTGTCTGTCTGTATCTATATTATTTCACTTATCATAGTGTGCTTCAGGTTCATCCATGTTGTTGCAAATGACAGAATTTTCTTCTTTTTAAGGCCGAATAGTATTCCATTGTGTGTCTGTATTTGTGTGTGTGTGTGTGTGTATCTCTTACATTTTTAAAATCAATTCATCCATTGATGAACAATTAAGTAATTATCATGTCTTAGCTATTGTGAATGATGCTGCAATGGACATGAGTATGCAGATACCTCTTCAAGATAGGTACTTAATTTCCTTTAGATATATACTCAGAATTTATATTTTTAATTTTTGAGGAAACTTGACTGTTTTTCATAATGGCTGTACAAGTTTACATTCCTTCCAACAATGTACAAGGGTTCTATTTTCTTTATACCCTTGCCAACACTTGTTATTGCTTCTCTTTTTGATAACAGTCATCCTAACAGGTGTGAAGCGATATCTCATTGTGGTTTTGATTTGCAATTTTCTGATGATTAGCAATGTCAAGCACATTTTCATATGCCTGTTGGCCATTTGAATGTTTTCTCTGGAAAAATGTCTATTCAGGTCCTTTGCCCATTTTTAATCAGGTTATTATTATTTTTATTTCTCATACCTCTGCTTTCTGAAAGTTTAGTGCTTTAAGACATGTTTTCTTTGAGCCTTGGTTCTAGGTTGCTTATATAGTTAATTCCTGATTTTTTTGCACAAGATAATATCTTTCAATTTTTTCCCCAAAATAATTTTCATTTAAATCCAACTTCATTTGTAAATATCAATGATCAAAGATGATCAACATTTGGGTAAAACATTTTATATTTAAAAATGCCTAAAGCTGCCTGAAATGTAAGAAGCCCATGCTTCTCCATGCAACAAGAGTAGCTTCACAAGCAGCCCTAAATAAGATTAGCCTTTTCTGCATTTTTTATTTTGTTTAGCACTTTGAAAAGTAGCCAGAGCAACAAGTGACATGAAATTAAATTCAGAGCAGAAGTGGCTTAGTCAATATTTGATGTGGAGGGAATATTAGCACAATATGAAACCCAACTTAAATTTGTTATAGCAAACTCCTATTTCTGCTAACAAAATAATAAAAGTGCAATCCTGCAAAGTGTGCATTAGAAAATGAAATTCTGAAAAAACAGTTACTCATAGATCATTGTCATTGGGATAAAATTGCACTTTTAATCATATATTTTAAGTATGACCTGGCAAATATATCATCTTGAATAAATTAATTATGGTTTGTAGTGGGCTGAATGGTGGCTCCAAAGCTATCAGGTCCTAATACCTGGAATTTTTAAATGTTATATGGAAAAATAGTTTTTGCAAATGTGATTAAATTAAGGATCTTGAGATGGGGAGATTATTTTGGATTATCTGGGTGTACCCTAAATGCCATCACACATATCCTTATAAGAGGGAGGCAAAGAGATTTGACACATATGGAAGAAAAGAAGGCAATGTGACCGATTGGACTTATGCAGAATAAAGAATTTGGGCAGCCACCAGAAGCTGGAAGAGACAGGAACAGATTCTCTGCTAGAGCCTCTGGAGGGAGTATGACCCTGCTGATACCTTGATTTTGGACTTCAGGCCTCTAGAACTGTAAGAAAACATATTTTTGCTGTTTTAAGCCTCTCAGTTTGTTGTAATTCACTATAGTGGCCACAGGAATCTAATATCTGGTTCATGATATAAATATAGTGATATCAATTATCATAAAAAGATTGAGATCTTGTTATTAAACCATTGGCTACATGTTTGCAGGAAAAAGACCAGTATAACTACTGAACATACTAAAATGTTTTCCTAATAGCAATCATTTCTTAGTGTCACTTTTACAGTCCTTTATAAAGTGTATATGTTCTCTTTTTAGTATTTCTTTCTCTCGTACATTAGCACTTGTGTTTTTCTTGGCAGCCTCTGACAATTGATGCTGCGCAGTTCCAGGACTCATTTATCTTCTTATTTTAACTCTGATGCAAATAAATTCAAGAGCTAAAGAAGAAAACAGAAAACTGTCATAAATCATGAGACCCGGAGGTTACTGATGGCAAAATTTACTATTTTGCCATGAGTAAAACCTGAAGGTTTGTAAACATGAGACCCTGAGGTTACTGATGGCAAAATTTTTTAAAACATGAGACCCTGAGGTTACTGATGGCAAAATTTACTATTCAGTTCAAACTTCTCTTTTCTCAATGTGTAATAAGTGGCTGTAATCTTCTTGAACAAAACTATTGAATTTCTCTTGGTTCTTAGAAAACAAAAGTTTGGTAGCTGAGGCATAACAGTCCTCAGATATTTGTCAGTTTATGTTTTGTTCTTATTTTAGTTTTTGGTTTTGTTATTTTATTTATTTATTTATTTATTTATTTATTTAGAGACAGAGTCTCATTCTGTTGCCCGGGCTAGAGTGCTGTGGTGTCAGCCTAGCTCACAGCAACCTCAGACTCCTGGGCTGAAGTGATCCTCCTTCCTCAGCCTCCTGAGTAGCTGGGACTACAGGCATGTGCCATAATGCCTGGCTAATTTTTTTCTATTTTAGTTGCCTGGCTAGTTTCTTTCTATTTTTAGTAGAGATGGGGTCTTGCTCTTGCTGAGGCTGGTCTCGAACTTCTGACCTGAAGTGATCCTCCTCCCTTGGCCTCCCTGAGTGCTAGGATTACAGGTGTGACTCACCACTCATGACTGGTTTTATTTTTATCAAAGTAAAATAAATGCATCATAAAAACATTTTTAAAGGGTTATAATAAAAAGAAAGAGAATGCTTCCACCATACATCTTCTCCAGTCCCACCTTCTTTAGAAATATCTTTTAATGGGTTCAGTTATTAATGTTCTAGTTGTCTCCCTTTATTAAATAATGCAACTATACTGTATTGCTTGGTTTATTATTTTTGATATTTTCTATTGCTATAGTTTTGTGTTATAAAATGTGAGGATTTAATTTAATATACACACTCTATAATTCCTTTCTCTCCTTCATCTTCCCAAGTTTTGATTGTTATTTGTATATTGTTATTTTTCCCTATTCATTTGGATAGTTTTGCTACTTTCAATAATAGACTCTTTTTGCCAACTACAAGCATTCAGCACAGTGGTTGGATGTAGAAATGGTTCGCCTTTATGTTGTGACAGGAAAGAAAGGCAAGCTTCCAGACGAAACTCATTTAATTCATGTGGTACCCATCTATCCAGCTTCTTTACCTTGCCCATTTTGTTTCAAATGGTCCAATATTGTTGCAATAGTAATGTCAAACCTTGCTGCTAATTCACGCATAGGTTGACATGGATTCACTTCCACTACAGCTTTCAGCTCATCATTATCCACCTTGATCTCAGGTCACCCACATGGCTCATTTTCAAGATTAAGATCACCAGAATGGAACTTCTCAAACCATCAACATACTGTGTGTTCATTAGCCACATCCTTCCAAAACACTTTGATGATATTTCAAGCTGTCTGCACTGCATTGGCTCCATGATAGAACTCATATTCAAAAATAACACGATTTTTTGACTCGTCCATGGTTTCACATGTGTTTGGAAGACTAAGGATGTACCTTCACAATAGGAAAAAAACAACGAAAGAAGTGTCAAAGTGAAATTTTAGAGATAGCAACTGTCAAACTTAGTACTTAAGGAAAGCAGATATTTCATACTTAATGACCTAATAATTAAATCACTGCAACAAACCTATGAGTATCATCCCCCAGGAAATTCCCAGAGATAAAATCTTAGGTCAAATGATATAAAAAAAATGTTAAAGCTTTTGAGTGCCTAAAGATTTTACTAATATCTGTTGCCACAATAATTACTTCTCTGGAATACCGTTATTTCTTTACCAATTTTGAACACAGGAAATTATTCTAAAATATTCCCATTTTAGAAGACTAAAAATAATATATACATAAATATTCAAAAATTCATATATATTACAATATATTCAATGTTAAAATGTTTATTGAATTTGAATAACTTGAATATGTGCTTTAGAGATTTGATTTTCTTTATAAATTACTTATGTTCTTTACCATAATATATTCCACTGGAGAAAAATCTCTAAAAATTTCTGTCCCCATGGAGTTTACATTATAGGGAAAAAGAGAAACACAATTAACAAGTAAACAAATACATAAACAGACAATGTCAGATAAGAATAACCACTATGGTAGTAATGAATAAGTTGATATAATAAGGGTCTACTTTAAATGGAATGGTCATCAAATGTTTGGTTTATCTGTAGGAACTTTTTATGTATTAAGGAAATTATTCACTTGTTTATCTTATATACAGCAGATATTTTTCAAAATTTGTTTCAGATGTAGGAGAGGAGATAGGACAAGGCCCTGACTGGAAATAGCTTTTGTCTCCCCATGTGAGGAAAGAAACAATTGATTAGGAAATAGAGTCTTTGTGTCAAGAAACTTTAAACTTTTCCAGTGGTGTTTTGGCTGAGCATTGGAGGAGACGGGCTAGCGAAGAGAAAAAGAAGGGGAAACGAAGAGATTGAGAGAGAATTAGAAATGGAACTAGGGGAAGAGACTCAGCACCACACTGTCCTCGTGTTTGGATTTTCTCCACTCAACAGCCCCCTCGCCTGTGCATAGCCCAGCATCGAACAGTCCTGAACATCTTAAATCCTTGAACAGAGTACATACTCCCGAGTTCCAGTAACATTTATAACTACAAAATAGAAAGCAAATGTTATCACCTGACAGGTTGAGAGGAGGAAGTATGGAGAAAATATAGAGGGAAGAATAGACTCGCTCTCCAGGCTTCTTTGCTGCTGGCAAACAAGCTACTGTTAAGATAGCAAAGCTGTGTCGATAGTTTAGGTGCATACTTCGATTAATTGTACTGCTTGTTGTTTGAGATATAATAAACTACACTTTTGGTTCAAAATCGGACATTTCATATTCTAATGACCTAAGAAGTACTCATTGTGAAACTACTCAGAATGTGAAAGAATTAAATGCTCAACAAAAGGCAATTAAATAAATGATAGTACATCTATTCAGTGAAATTCTAGGCAACTGTCTCAAATATCCACAAAAATATTTAATGATAAGAAATATTTTCATAAGGTAGTATGTGTACAACTGGATTATATACCAGTATTTCACTCCTGTTGCCATTTTCAAATTAAAAATCAGGTATAAATAGACAAGCAGATGCACACACACATACACATTCAAAACAAGTGCCTATAATACTGGGGAATAAGCAACAAAACTTTAAGCCAGTGGTTGGTAATCACCTTTAATTTTTATTTTTTCTTCAACGTAATTTCAAAATGTTAGAGTAAGCAGGTATGTCTTCTGTAATAAATACTGCTAAAGGAAAAACAATATTCTAAACACAAAATAATATTGCAATGGCCTACTGAAAACGTCAAATTAGGCTTTTTTCCTGCAATCAAACATGAAATATGTTTGATGAACTCAATTGTGCCTGGCATATGGGCACTTTTTCTGGACTCTGGCTTAGTGTCTTTGCTTGTGTTATTTCTAACGTGAGGCTTGTCTTCTCTGGATTTTGACATTATTTTTGCTGATGTTTTCTGGTTGACATGATGCAACTAATCTCTTCTGGGCGTGCTTCTGAAGCCAATGCTGAGAAAAAAGGTGAGGCTGCTAATGCCTTGGTTAAATCTTGTTGGTGAGGCAGAGTGTAAAAGGCTTTGCTTCTTAACAGCATTATTTTGCAGACCTTAGATTGCTTCAGACAAAAGTCTAAAGATAAATTTACAGGAAGAACACTGGGCTGTCTCACTAGGTCGAAGAAGGCATTGCAGATCAAAATCTGGGAAAAGCTATAAAAATGGCCCCAGTTCAGAACTGGGCTCAAATACAACTAGGATTCATTCTCCATCTCCTATTCTGTTTTTATTTTAACTGTGGCTTCCGCTCATTTCCAATAGAGAAGTTTTGTCCCTTTAGCCTTAGTTTGGGTTAGGTTTCTGTTCTTGCTATCAAAGAGCTCTTGCTAATAATTAATTTTTATAAGGTTCCATAATCATTTGAGAAGAACATATTTTCTCTGATCATGCATCATTTATAATGCATCTATTAACCACAAGTGTAATTATAGTTTTCAGAGTCCTTAAGACTTATTTAGTGCTTATATACTCACCTGTTATATACTGAAAAAAGATGTGGTAATAAATTCCCAAACCATCATTCTTTTATCAGTATTTACTTTTATTATTATTAGCACCTGAGATTTATATTTTAATGTTTTCTTTTGTGGTATTAACATTTATAAATGTGTGTATGTACATCAGGTGTGCCTAGTGTAACAGATACCATTTTCTACCTCAATCTCTCTCTACCACCTTTTAGGGCCAATAACTCTTAGATTTGCCCTTCTGAGGCTATTTTCTATATCTTGTAGGTGTGCTTCATTCTTTGTTATTCTTTTTTCTTTTTTATCTTCTGACTGTATATTTTCAAATAGCCTGTCTTCAAGCTCACTAATTCTTTCTTCTGCTTGGTCAATTCTGCTATTGAGAGACTGATACATTTTTTGGTTTGTCAATTGAATTCTTAAGCTCCAGACTTTCTGCCTGATTTTTTTATTATTATTTCAATCTCCTTGTTAAATTTCTCTGATAGACTTCTGAATTTCTTCTCTGTGTTGTCTTGAAGTTCATTGAGCTTCTTCAGGACAACTATTTTGAATTCTTTGTCTGAAAGCTTAAATATTTCCATCACTCCAGGATTGGTCACTGGAACCATATTTAGTTCATTTGGTCAGGTCATGCCTACCTGGATGTTCTTGATACTTGTGGATGTTCATCAATGTCTAGACATTGAAGAGTTAGGTATTTATGTTAATCTTCATAGTCCAGCTTTGTTTGAACCCATCCTTCTTGAGAAGGCCTTCCAGATATTCAAATGAAATTGAATGTTATGGTGTAAGTCTCTGGTCACTGCAGCCATAGAATCACTGGGGATGCCCCAAGTCCAGCAATGCTGTGACTCTTGTAGATTCGTGGTGGTACTACTTTGTGAGCTTGGGTAAGATACAAGATAATTCTGTGGATTATCAGGCAAAGTCCCTCACTCTCTGTGCTGGGCTGCTGGAGTTAGGGCCAGGTCACACCTGAAGCCAGCCCAGTCTCACTCAAAGCTAGAGGTATCTGTTGTCTAGCTACCCCTTATGTTTATTTGAGCCCAAGGGCTCTTTAGTCAGCAGGTGTTAAGTCCTGCCAGGTCTGCGTCCTTCCCTTCAAGGCAGTGTATTTCCTTTTGGCCTAGGGTGGGTCCAGAAATGCTGCCCAGGAGCAACATAGTAGTTTCTTGCTAATTGCTCTGAACTCCTACATTATATTAATGTTTCTTTTATGGTGTCCCAGAGTTCTCACATACAAGTTGGCAATTTACACTTCTTAAAACTTACAAGATCTGATTATGTAAACACTTCAAAAGTTATAAAGTACAACCTATCTCTTAGACTCAGCATGTACAAATTAAGAGGAATAATAAAAGATTAGTAGATGTTTGTGATTTTGCTGGCTGGAGTGATGATATGAAAACTATTCCTGGTTGCACCCTGGGGAATCATATCAAAGTGTTTTATGTTTTGAGATTATGTAACTTTTATCTGAAAATTTAAAATAGCCTTTCTTATGTTTCACTTTCCCTTGCTTTCTTTTTCTTTGTGTTCACATTACACATCTTTGTCCTACTTATCGTATGTGTGTCTTTTAAAATGCACATGATATAAATTTTCGCATCTTGACCTTTTTGAAGTGTACAGTTCAGTGTCACTAAATGCATTCATATTGATGTGTAACCTTCACCACCGTCCATCTCCAGAACTCTTCATCTTGGCTGCTTCTGTCTTAGCTTTTGTGGACAATGCTGTTATGGACATAGGTCGTAACAAATTGCCCTAGTTGTTTTTTTTTACCTCTATAAACCATTTTGTTCAGATTGAATCAGTCTTATCTTTAGCCTTCATTAGGCTAGCCAGCAATCTGTCTAGTTTTCTGTGAGTACAACCTCTTTCTATTCTAAACCTTCAATTTCTCTTTCTCCTGTTTCCCTTCAGAGAAGACCTCACCTCTGTTATTTAACCATAACTGAAGTAACCAAGAGTTTTCTCACATTCTTGTACAAAAGCTACAAAATAACTGCCTCCCCAGTAATTTTTTCTACATCTTTCCTGCTGTAATGGAGGAAGTGCATTTCCTCCCGTTTAGCCTTATTCACTTTAATTCTACCTTTGGCTCCTTTAAGTCATCCCACACATTAAATCAGCTATCAAGTCCTCTGGGTTCTACTTCCCAGTTCTGTCAAGTCCCCTTTATAGCCACAGCCAGATATGTTCCACTTGGTATTACACTGTTACCAACCAACTGGGTCTCTTGCCCACTACCAGATAAAGACCAATGTACTGAGACAGCAGGGATTGCAGTGGAGAAAGAGTTTAATATCTAAAGGTTCCATGTGAGGGAATGGGAGTAATTTCCCTAAATCTATCTCCCCCAAAATTTTGGGGCTAAGACTTTAAAGGTGTTTTGGCAAACAAAGGCCTAGGGAAATTGGGTCTGCTGATTATCTGGGTATGAACTCATAGGATTGGGAAGCAGAAATTGTCTTCTTTGTGAACAGGAGTTTCTGGGTAGGGGGGTCACAGGGCTTGTTAGGTAGGTTCCCACACATGGCCACTGCTCTGGTTGACAACAGTTGGTCTTCCAAATGCAGAGCGTGGAAGATATCTCAAAGACCAGCGTTAGGTTTTACAATAGCAATGTTATCTATAGAAGCAATTGGGAAGTCACAAATCTTGCCCCTGTTGAGGATAGGGGGCACTTCAGTAGTAAGCAGTTACAGCAGCAGGGAATGTAGGGAACAATGGCTGGTTAACTTTTAGTTATATCTATACTTTTATAGAAATCAGACTTTTATCACTATTCCTGCCTTATGGCCTTACATTATTTTCAATAGGTGCTTTCAACATTAAAGCACACATGTGTCACCTGTTTGTTCTACCATTCCACTCTAAAAGCTCATGCAGCAGCCAGGAGGACTTTTCATAAATGTAATTCTGATTGTATCACTCTCTTGCTTAATGTCTGTCAGTGGCTTCCTGTTGCCCTCAGGATAAAGAATAAAGAGCTTAGAATATCTTACAAATTTTGCCTTTGCTTACTTTTTCATTTTATCTCTTGCCAGCCTCTCCATTATGTCCATGCTCCATGTTAATGATTTGATAGGTGAAAATTATTTATCTGAGCATGAGAATACTCAGAGTTATATGAGGGGTGAGTAAATGGATGGATGGAGCATGACAGTAAGGCTTATGGAATTTTGTTTATGCATACATAGTTTATAAAATGATTTATCTATAAAGATGATTCTGTTCTATAATTGCTTATAATGTTTTATAATTGAATTATGAATTAACTCAAAATGATGAATTGAGTGCAGGTGTCTTTTTTCTAAAAAACTTTTTTTCTTTGGGTAAATATCCAGTAGTGGGATTGCTGGATCAAATGGGAGGGCTACTTTTAGTTCTTTGAGGTATCTCCATACTACTTTCCATAGTACTAATTTCCATTGTACTAATTTGCAGTCCCACAGTGTGCGAGTGTTTCTATCCCTCTGCATCCACACCAGCATTTGTTGTTTTGGGACTTTTTGATAAAAGCCATTCTCACTGGAGTTAAGTGATATCTCATTGATTTGCATTTCCCTGATGGTTAGAGATGGTGAGCATTTTTTCATATGTTTGCTGGCCATTAGTCTATCTTCTTTTGAAATATTTCTGTTCATGTCTCTTGTCCACTTTTTAATAGGGTTCTTTGATTTTTTTCTGGCTGATTTGCTTGAGTTCTTTGTAGATTCTGGTTATCAGCCCTTTATATGTATACCATGGAGTACTACTCAGCCATTAAAAAATGGTGAACTAATATCTCTTTTATTAGCCTGGATAGAACTGGAGATTATTCTTCTAAGTGAAGTATCACGAGAATGGAAAAACAAATACCAAATGTACTCACCATTAAACTGGAACTATTTGATCAACACTTATGTATACATAAGGAAATAACACTCATCAGAAATCAAGCAGGTGGTAGGGGATGATTAAACCCACACCTAACATGTACAATGCACACTATTTGGGTGATGGGTGTGCTTATAACTTTGACTCAAATGATACAAAACTAATTTATGTAACCAAAACATTTGTACCCCAATAATATTCTGAAATACAGTTAAAAAATTAAAGTATATTAAATAATGAAAAAAAAAGATGAACCAAGTTGGAGAAAAAAATCTACTTCCACCAACATGTTGAAATATCTTTGCCAACAACATTTGATAAACCAATGTCATCAACATTAGGATTTTCACTGATAAACCAAATATTGAAATGGCTCATTCACAAATATTTTTGAAGGTATTTGCAAATATCCTGCCAATGACTTTCCTTTGTTTCTTTAGCTTGTTAAAAGCTGTAAACAACTGCTTTGTATTTGTCATAATGTATCTTGGAAATATGTGTGCATCTCATTTCCAATGCAGTTAATTCTCTGATTCAGACATGCCACTTTTAATGAAATACCATCCATTTTGCTGCCTGTGAAAAAATTTTCATCTGAGGAGACATTATTGTGTCAAAAGGGCATTTTCATCCAGAGAGTTTGTAGTATTAGACTGATAAAACTTACCTCTTTCTTTCCTAAATTCTTTTTTTTTTTTTATTGGGGGAAAACTACAAAGCATTTACAGGTTGGGCCTGGTTAGTACTTGGATGGGAGGCTTTCCTAAATTCTTTATCACATATTGTTCTCAGATGTTGATTCTCTGGGCATACATTCTTGTGGTTCCACACTGGAAAATGATTAAGTTAAATTCTTGAAAGACATTATATCTCCTATCTTTTCTTTTGAATTAGTCAATAACAATCTTATTAGATTGTATTGTTTTTGACCCAAAACCCCTGAAAAAAAGTCAAGACAATTTATTTAGTTTAGGCTCTTTGTAGGCATTATGTTATTCTTATGGAAGTAATTTCTAAGGAGCGGATGATACAAGTTAAGAGCTTGGGCAGCTATATGTGGTAGTAATTAATAAATAGAAGTCTTAATACTTTTAATTAATGTACATAATACAAAAATCATTAACCCTGTAGAGGAAAAACACAAACATAAATTAAAAATAAAAAAATTAATATAATTATCTATAAAAAGCCAACTAAAATAGCAGTATGTCTTCCTCAATTTCAAATGTAATTTTATAAATCTAAAAGTTGAAATAAAACAAATAACATAAAGTAGCAACATTGACTCAAGGAGTAGAAAAATCTCAGCAGATTAATTATTTAGGAAAAAATGAAAATATTCTATAAAGTTTGCTCCTTCTGCCTTCAAAATACCTAAAATGGGTAGATTTACTGGTGATTTCTTTTAAACTTTGGAAAATATAACTAATACTCTGTCTTATAAGCTTTTCCAAAAAGTGTGATTCTGAGAATGCAAGAAGAGTTCAACATAAGGGAATCTGATAAATAAGGTAAAAATTCTCAATAAGAAAAGTCTGTAATATCTTGACAAATATTCAGTGATTCATATCAATGGATACAAAAATTCTCTAAGCAGGCAAGAGCGTATAAAAAATGCACTTCTCCCAGCCTCTGTGATGGTGAGAAGAGGACATATAAACATAAAATAATGCCATTGTAATTCAAAATAATAAATGATTAAATGCCAGGATGATTCACATAGAACGTAAATGTAATAGGGACTCCAAAACAGAGGAGATCATTGTACAATGAATGGTGATTTGGGCTGTACCATTTGGCACTTCTTCATAAGAGTCAAAAAATTCTTGTTGCCCACCCTAGTAATCCCCACAGGTAGAAAAAGGTGACACACTTTATTCTTATAAAGCATTACTGTGAATACGTACCTGAAGCCTTTTAGCATAATATAAACAATGCAAAAACAGAGCAGGACATTTTAAGAGCATGCTTTACTGACCCAGACAATATTGAGAATTAAGCAGCAAGTGTGTCCTTGCTAGCTCCAGCTGTTATCTGTTGTTACTTTGTCAATACTCACCATGTAGTGTCCATGAAAAGCCTTTCAGACATCCAATTTTCCATTGTTGACATGTTAGTCTAAATTTAGTGAGGTTACATATATTGCCTTTGCACCGCCCAAGTCATAGCCACAAGCATGCCCATCCCTAGAGAGTGCATACCACACTCATTAGGTGTGAATTTATGCCAATATTTGTTGTTTGGGGTCTTTTTGATAAAAGCCATTCTCACTGGAGTTAAGTGATATCTCATTGTGGTTTTGATTTGCATTTCCCTGATGATTACAGATGTTGAGTATTTTTTCACATGTTTCTTGGCCATTAGTCTATCTTCTTTTGAAAAGTTTCTGTTAATGTCCTTTACCCACTTCTTAATGGGGTTGTTTGCTTTTTTCTTACTGATTTTCCTGAGTTCTATGTAGATTCTAGATGCGGAGAGATAGGAACACTCATACACTGCTGGCGGAGTTGTGTTAGTGACACATGAGCATTTAATTAATACCCGCCGATGGGCTGGTTCTATCCTGAGTAACAGCTTCATTGCGTCACGTGTTGCTGGGAAATAGCCGAATAACCTCATCCTGTCTCAGTAGATTAGCAGCCCTGGGTGTTGGATAAGCACTATTCTTTTACAGAACCACATTTCTTCACACGCTGTGATCTAGCCTCAGAATACAGAGCCCCTAAGCCCGCCTCTTCTAATTTGATGTTACCACATGGCAGAGAAGATGGATCACAAAAGTAGCATAAGATATCTGAGTTGAGGGCCGCCAGCTGTTTATTGCTACTTAGCGGCTTCCGGGAAAGAGACTGTGGAGCTGCTTTCTTTTTTCCCCCTACACATAAAACTTGATGAGATATTAACATTTAAATTACAGCACTCTTTATTTTTATTCTGTTCTAGAAGCTTTGAAATGCACTAGACTGTTTCAAACTGCCTTCTGGGGAAGCTTAATAATACCTCCAGATTTTTTTGTGGTCTTTTTCAACCTGGATACCTGCTGTCACTCTCCAGGTCCACAGAAGAGAATTTCAGTGCTTGCTGAAGACCCAGGCTTTTGTTTGTCTAAATATCCCCACATGTCTAATCTACCAGGTACTTTAGCCTGACAACTTGGACCAAACAGAAAGTAAAATATTAGCTTTCCTCCTCTTATGAATTTCCTGGTGCCTAAGCCCTTGTCTGAGCCCTCTGTTTCCTTCTTGTCCATGAGTCTGCAAAATGAGCATAAGGTGGTCTTTTAATTATCAAGTTGGAGAGAAGGGAGCCATCCTGTTGCTGGGCCTGTTGGGGCCCATTTTTCATAAGTGTAAGTGGAGAATAGTGTTTTCTACCAAGAAAACCTTCCTGCTCCTGCCTACCACCACCATGGCCACATTTTGCACATTAGCTTATATGTATTTCCTATACATTAGTCTGTGATGCTCCAAGTACATTTGTCCCTCAGTATCCACAGAGGATCGGTTCCAGGACTGCCTGTGGATACTAAAATCCAAGGACATTCAACTCGCTTATATAAAATGGCATAGTATTTGCATATAACCTATGCACAACTTGCCATATACTTTGCATCATCTCCAGAATACTCATAATTCCTAATGTAATGTAAATGCTATGTAAATAGTTGTACTGTATTATTTTTTTATTTGTATTATTTTGTATTGTTGTATTTTTATTTTTTTCAAATATTTTTGATCCATGTTCGATTGACATGCAGAACCTGCAGCTATGGAGGTTAGCTATTTTATTCATGTTTGTACTATTTGGTACCATTGGGCTGATGCATAAGAGATATGATCATTTGAATTTCTTGTGGAATTAAAATGAACTAAAATAATAAAGATATCATGCGAAAACATAGGTAGGGTTCTAAAACACTTAAAATGCCATTGTGGTCTATACTACCTGAGTTAAAATCTCACCTGAATAAATCACAAAAGCACTGGTTTAGTTACATTAAAATAATAACAGTGATGGACCAGGGTTCAAGTCCACCACAGGCAGAGAGTAAGTGCTTCTTAAAAGATTAGTTTGTCCTCAAAATCACCCGGATAGTTTCAAAAGATCCCTGACAGGCAAAATTGGAGGACATGAGCAAGATGTCTGACTAGAAGCTCCTAGTTACCTCCCTTTAAAAAAACCCCCCAACCACAAATAAACCACTACATTTTGAGCAAAATAACTAAAGAGCTCCAGAGAACAAGCAAAAAAGTGGTAGAAACCCTGTGCAGCAGCAGTCCCCAACCTTTTTGGCACCAAGGACCAGTTTCATGGAAGACAATTTTTCCACTGACGGGTGGGGGTTGGGAGACAGGAGTGGGGGGTGGGAGGGAAGAGGCAGAGCTCAGGCGGTGATGCCAGCATGGGGAGCGGCTGTAAATACAAATAAAGCTTTACTCACTCCTGCTGTGTGTGCCCTCCCTTTCCTACGCTTC
>CAUYMX010046306.1:0-10312 GCA_963573855.1 Lepilemur septentrionalis | reverse complement strand
AAAATAAACAAATGGGACCTGATCAAATTAAAAAGCTTCTGCACAGCTAAAGAAACTATCACTAGAGCAAATAGACTACCCACAGAATGGGAGAAAATATTTGCTCTCTACACCTCCGACAAAGGTCTGATAACAAGAATCTACCAAGAACTCAAAAGAATTAACAAGAAAAAATCAAAAAACCCCATTTATAAATGGGCAAAGGAGATGAACAGAAACTTTTCCAAAGAAGACAGAATAATGGCCAAAAAACATATAACTCTCCTCTTTTAAAGCAGTAGATGGCTTGAATTGTTATTTTGTTTTGACCAACTCATAAAGAGTGTCAAATGGTAACACAAGGGCAGTGGATAGGCAGAATATAATCTTTGTTGGTGAATAGAAATCAAGATTGCACAAATTGTGCTATTTAAGTGCAATTCTCTAAGATTTATAAATGTTCTAAGAACTGAGAATGAAAATGACATTCACATTCTCCAAAGTGTCCTAAATAGACATTTATGATTAGATTTATGATGTGTGATAATTAGTAGCACCATGCACAATTGTTCGTGGATTTGTTAGTGGAGTTGAGATGTTCAGCCCTCTTACTTCTAACACGGAAATAAATGCTATACAGAGATTTTGAAGGATCCTAGAAAATTTCTTACATACATTTTATTTTCTATAACTGATCCAGTCTTTCTCATGAGACCTTAGACAATAGGGTTGCTAGAAAGAGTGGCGATTGCAGAGGGAGAAGACACTCAAAACCTGTTCAGTTCCTGTTTTGATAGTATTTGTTGTTTGACTCTGTCATTTGAGGCCAAATGCTAGGTCTTACAGATTTTCTCACCCTCCTCCTCTCATTCCCTGTAGGGAGACTTACTTGACTACAGGGAGATGAAGTTGGGCCATTGAATGGGCAGGCTCCTTACTGGTTTTTGATGTTCTCTGATATGTGCTGGTTAGGTTGGCCTAAACACTCTCCTGCTGCCAGGCAAGATGGCCCTGCTCTTATCCAGCCTTGTGCAGGGGTCCATTGCTAAAGTCCACAGTCTACACCACTTGCCTCCTATTGTAAAGATTTCACTCATTACGCTTCTTTTCAATCTCAGGACTTTGCTTGTCCACGGTTCTCTGAGCACTTCCATGTCCCCTTGCTGGGGCACATGGAGCCATAAGCACTATTTTCAGGCCATAGGGACCATGAGGTTTGTCTCAGTCTCATCTATCTTGAATGTCTCTCTATGTGCTCCATTCTAGTACTCCTGCCTCATATTGTATTTGGGAGCAAGCAAAAGTCCAGACTTTCCGTAGCATTAAAGCTTTATCCAGGCTATGCCTTGGGAATTGTGTCACTTACCCTGATGTTCATATTAAAATTTAATCCCTTATGCTAAACTTCAGCACCATAAAGGCAGTAAGTCAATAGCTGATTCCTGACCACATGTCTGCCCCCTTTCTTTCTACATATCCTCAGGTCAGAGGGATGGTACTTCTACTTTTTTTTTCATTAGAGAAGCCTTCCTATTATGTCACATCCTCCTTCTCAGAAACACAGAGCTCTATGGCTCAGCTTAAAAGCAGATGAGTTGGATGGTAACATAAACTCATTTGATGATAAGGAAACACATTCAGAAAAAAAAAATTATCTGTTACCTATACATTCTTGAAAATCACATTTCTCTTTGAGCTCAGCTGGCAAAGATACCTGGAGCTAACAGAGACATTCTAAATGTTTGTTTCTATTTCTCTTCTGCACTTTTAGACCCTGACTCTACCACTACAGGAAATTGCCACCAATATTTTAATATAGATAATTAATTCAGCAAATATATCAAACATTTGCTATAAATCAAGCATTATTCTTAAAAGATGATTTTTGGACAGTGATTATGAGTCAGTTGGTCAAAGAAAGTAGGAGGCGATCAGAGTTAACAATGAGTGATGCAAGGGAAAGTTGAAGAGAAGGCCGTGGCCTTTGTTCTGCAGAATACTTGAGTAACTGATGGCCGTGGTGACATTTAACTAAATACTTTATACTTATTTATTAGGTGAATGGTTTAAAAGGCCAATTACAAAGTTTTATGAAAGCTTAGATGAAAAAGCGGCTAATTCTGCTTGGGACAGTTTAGAGTTAGTGATCTCTTGGAAATCTCTAATGCCGAATTTATTTCTGCCTTAAGCAAGCCAATTCTAATCAGCACAGCACGACTAGTTTTGCTTCTGAGCATTTAGTCAAGCCTATTTTATGTTTCGTGACTGTTGCTAAGTTGGCAGAACTGTACTCATCATTATTCAGATCTGACATGCCACATGTCTCAGACTCAGGCCCTCAGTTTGATAAAGCGATGGTTTTTTTTTTGTGAATCGGGAAACATCAGAGCAAGAACTCAAAGGCAGCTTAATATGAAGACATTAAAAGATACTTAGGAAGGTGTTATGGATGAGAAAAGTCTGGACTAGAAGAAACAAACAAGACAAATGAAGCTAATTGTTGTCTGTGTTGCTTCTCTCCTTTCTGGGCATACAGATTATATTCCTGACTCTTTTAGTTACATACAACTACCTGACTGAGTTATCACAGTAATCATATAGGGAATAATTGGCAAAGCCAGTGTTGAACCCAAATATTATGGCTTCTGTCTCCTTGCCCTTAATCAACAAATCCTAATTCTAGCCCTTACCAAGCATAGTGTGCTTAAGGCACAGAACGCAGGTCAGAGTGCCTGGATGCCAGGAGATAGGCGGATAGGATATGAAGTTGGGATCATGTAGAGCCATTTAGACCATAAAAAGTTGGGATTTCATCATAAGAGCAGTGAGAAAACGAAAGGTGGGTTTTAAGTAAACTAGTGATAAAAGTCTCATTTCTAAAGTAGTTATGTATTTATTATAAAATTGTAATATTTTATACTTTTCAGATATCTGCTTTGTGGCAAATGGATTATGTGAGGGTAAGAGAACTATTGCAATAGCTCCTGTAAGAGGTAAAAATGGCTTAGTCAAGGATGGTAATAGTGAAAGTGATGAGAAATAATTGGATTCATTTGTATGTTGAAGATAGAGCCAATGCGATTCCCTGTTGGACTGGATAGAAGCTGCAAGGGAAAGGACAGAATCAAATTAATAACTGATGTTTTTTCTTAAGCATAATGTGTAGGTGTTGGTGCCATTTATTGAAATGGTGAAAACTAGGGGAATGATAAGTTAGGGCTAAAATCGATAGTTCTCTTTTGAATATATCTTTAAGATGCCTAGTGTGATTACTATTTAATTAGAAATATATACATCTGGAATATTTCAAAGGGACAGAGTCTGGAGGTTTGCATTTGGGTGTAGTTAGCACTGAGAGGGAAGTTTTAGTCATTGGGCTAAATAAGATGAGCCACAACAAGTGTTCCGACATAAAAAGGTTGAGAAGAGATAGTTTAAGCAGAGACAGAGCAAGATTTTACATATATATATATATAATGTGTATATGTATACATACACACACATATATGTATATAGTAATTACTATGCAGTCATGCATCACATAATAATGGGAACATATTCTAAGAAATGTGTAATTAGGTGATTTTGTCATTGTATAAACATCATAGAGTATACTTACATAAACTTCTACACGCCTTGGTTATATAGCCTATTGCTCTTAGGCTACAAACTTGTATGGCATGATACCATACTGAACACTGTAGGCAAATGTAATGCAATGATAAGTATTTGTGTATCTAAACATTTTAAGACATGGAAAAAGTATTGCTTTACATACGAAGTTACCATGGTTACTATGTGGTAGGAATTTTTCAGCTCCATTATAGTCTTATAGGACCACTGTTTTATAGGTGGTCTGTTGTTGACTGAAATGTCATTATGTGGCATGACTGTGTGTGTGTGTGTGTGTGTGTGTGTGTAGCACTTTTTCTGAAAGGTTTCCCACATTATTTCTGAGGTCCAGTTTTTCAACAAAGAAATACAGAATCCAAGCAAATTTACAATAAGATCCTGGATGTTTCTACTATGATAACTTATTTATGTATATCTAAATAAATACATAGAAGTTAATGAGATTTTGAATATAAAGGTATACATAAAGATATACATACACTGCCAAAATCAGGTAAAGATATAAAACCATCAGTGCATAATTAAGTGAATGTTATTTTTTTGCTTTTTATTTACATCTTTTTTTATTACGTGATTATTTCATGAACGTTCTTGTGACCATTATACACTTACTTTATCACTCCATGTGTCTTAAAAGAGAGCCATCTCAGGTTTTATTGTTATACTATTACTAACTTTTTAATAATTGATATTGGAATGATTCTAGATTTATTAAATGAGTAGAGATACTTTGATTTTTTTTATGTTTTGAAACTTAAAAAATGCTCGTAACCCTAGATTTCTTTTTTTTGTCAGGGGACAGAGGAAGAAATAATTCTTTGATTACATTTTTATATCTTTTTCCCAAGACAATTTGATTTCCACAGCATCTAGCTAAATACCAATACACAGCAGATATTCCTGGTGGGTTTGCTGGTTGGAACAGTTTTCTCCTTCTTTTAGTGTGTAATAAAGTGACATAAAAAAGAAGATAAGAATTCTTCTGTTTGCTTGTTTGTTTTGGTATAATTTGAAAGAATTGTCATACCTTTCTCACAAAATGTAAACTCCCAGAGTACGTTTCTCAGGGTTCTTTCTTTTTATTCCATCCTGATTTATGCTGTCTTTACATCTCAAGGCAAAAACGCAATTTTATTCATCCTCTTTCCCCACAGGCTGCGCTGGAGTCTCAGGGCTTAATACTTCTGAGTGCAGACAGAAAGAGAGGCGATGCTGGAGTAGTGAGAAGGGAGGGAGTCGCTCATATTACCTTAGAAGGCAGATCTCATGAAAAGAAGTAGAAACAGATTTTTTTTTTTTTTTTTGGTAAACTGAGAGAACCTTAACATCCCCAGGCTTTGTGGCATGTATTTCCTGCCTACTATACCTTGCTCCTGTAATTCAAAGGTCATGTCCTGAGTGGGTTGTCAGTTATATTTCAAACTAGCCTATCTGCATGTATGTTAAATTCTTCTCAGTGTTTAGCGTATGGTTCCATCTGATAAAACATAGTTTCCAGTGCCATTGTTATTTTACAACTTCTGCTGTGTTTCTTATGTATTGCACTGGCAGGTATGAGAGGGAGAATAAGATGAATCTAGTTAATGGCCAAAAAATCTTAAACAGACCCCACTTTCAAGATTTCTGTTTTATTTGTTTATTTTGGGAAGATTCATTGAGTACATTTTAGAATGTGGATTATAGTTAGTATCAAAATAAATGATAAAGCATATTTTTGTTTAACTTCTTACAAATATATATGAAGGGTTAATGCAGAATCTAGAATTTATTCTTAGGCTCTGCTTCTTCCTCTCTTTCCAATTTGTACTGATGATGCTGTTAGGTATCCTTGTGACTGTCATGGGGAAATGATCTATGTCTGACACATGGAGCCAATAGATGGACCCAAAAGGGGAATGTTACTAATTCCTGAGAAGACTTTTAATTCATGGCTCACTAAAGATAATTAAAGATGTTTCCTAGCCAGACTACATGACCATGATGAGATAGTTGGTACTGATGTTTTTACTTAAACAACACTGGTATGAATTTCTTTAACTTTTTGTTTTGAAACAAAGAATCTGAGAAGAATTATAGTAATGGCTTGATATATTTTTCCTGGTTAATTCAAACACATCTGAAATTGGTTGCAATGTGTCCAGCATGGCCACATCCGACTTGTTTAATTAGGCTTTCCTCCTCACGCTGTCCTGGTCTTCGTGGGTTGTGGTTTTATTCTGCTGACAGTAATGCTGTTAGGCATTTAATAGCAGCAAGACTTTTAAAATCTCCCTTCCTATGCAACGGTACAGAGTTCTACTCCCTATGTTTTTGTGTTCTAAATGCTGCTGCTATTCTGCGTCATTTCTCTTTCGCTTTTTATCACTTTCTTTTATCTGGCTTTTTTGACATTTGAGGCCAGTCATGTGTTCCTGAGTGACTGAGTGAAAGATACTTCTCTCTGTGAAAGTAATTTTTACTTTTTTATGATGTACGTTGGGCTCTGTTTTCTGGTTCTACTCACTTATGTTTTTATTAAAATCTGCTTCCTCTTGAACCACTTTCTTCATTTATTCCCCAAGGCTCTTCTTTGGTGAACTACTCTGTAACATAGGACTCTGTGAGACCCCATTATAGTTTCTCAGACATAGTGTTGATGACCTAACTGGGCAAGTGATTGTGTGTGAAATGTTAACTTCTATCTAATTTCCTCAGAAGTTTTTATGGAAACAATATCATGGGAGTGAACATTGTCTTTACTTGTCATTGAGACAACAGTGCTTTCATATTCATCTTAAAAAAAAAAAAGCAAAAAACAAAATTTTCCTCAACCCCTAGAGTGTGGAACCAAACTAGGATTCATATTTCTTGTTTTGAAGGACTCAGTTCTCTGAAGGAAGAAATCAATAATAGTAGAGGAAGCCTGTGTGTAAATAAGTTCTGAACTATTTTCCTACCTGTTTGGATCTCCAAACTCAAATCTGAGGATATCCTCTAAATGTTATAGCTGGAAACAGAGAAGAAAAAAATAATAGCAGAAATTATAAGAACAAGCAGAATGCCTTGCTTTGTGGTTTGGTTTAATCCCTGTGTAATTAAACTCCTTTGGTAGACATTCCAGAATACTGCCAGAAGTATTCCTAAAATGATAATTTCTAACTGTGCGATTATCCAATACAATAAATGTGAGTCTCAATAAATTCAAACAGATTCTAAGAGGCATTTGTTTTAAAATGCTGGACTTTCCTGTGGTGATAATTCATTTCTTTTCCAAACTGATCAAAGCCCCTAAATGTGCTGCTGTTTGTATACCAAGTTACCATTTTCCCCGTAACTGAGTATGTCCTGAGGGTATAGCTCAGTATGGGCCAGGTGACTGACTCTACATAATTCTAAGTTTATATCAATCAGACTTCCAGACTGTTCATTTACTGGAAATAGTAAGTGATAAACCAAACAGATGGGCCAATGAGCGTTTGCTTATGTGCACTCATGAAAACACTAATAGACACTCTGGCATAGACCAAAAATTTTCAACCCTGGGCAGCTCTTGAAAGCCTAAGGTCATGTCTGTGTTGTCAAGGCACAGCTTGCAATATACAGATATGGAACAATTCCAAACTTTTAATTCGTACATGGTGTATTCTTATATTTACAAGAAATCCAGGCGTATTGCTTTCTGGTACCTATGGAGAAAACCTGACCTGTTTTTTGGCTTACCTTTCTTACCTTTATATGATGCAATGGCTTCAGTGCAGGTTTGGCCAAAATCAGCAAGGTGTTTAGACAGAAAAGACAGCTCTCTGCAGACTAGTGTTTCGAAGGATATAAGGAAAGTGTCCCTCTACCTCCCATTATAAAATATAGATCCCTTCTATTATTGCTAGTTAACTGTCTAAAATTCACACATTTTGATTAAGGTTATTTTAACCCCCCACTAATTACCAGCCCTGTGATTTGAAGCATGTTTCTTAATATTTCTGAGCCTTACTTTATCCATTTTTTAAAGGGGATAATAAAGATATCATATAATTGTTTTTAAGACTACATGAAACATACCATACGAAGTGTTCACAGTGCTGCTAACAACATAGCTATAGTTGTAGTTACTGTTACTATCATTACCACCATCATCCGGTCTTTATAGATCTTAACGCCTTTGAGGCATGCAGTCCTCTCCGGGGTTAAGGACAAGAAGGAAACTCAGGCAGTGGAGTAAGCAGCTAGTGTCGTTAGCAGCTTGTCTACAGTCACCTGGAGAATGTGAATTTCTGTCATCCAGGCTTGGGGCTTCTACCCACATAGCAGTGGCTCTAGGTAGAACAAGTGAAGCCACATCAATGCATCGTACCCAGCTTGTACGGACTGACTATGCTCAAATCGGAGAGCGAGAGATCCACAGAGTGTCTGAAGTTCTCTATGTTGAAACTTCAGCACATTTTTTAAAAGTTATCACATGGGCCAAAGCACTGCAATTTAATCCATCATCCACAGTCAAAACTTCTCCCTCTACTATACATCACTCTATACCTAATTAATGTCATCATTTATGTGTGACTTATTTCATCAATATGTTATTGTCATGAGGAGGATGCCCACAATAAGGATAACCAGAAACTATACCTTCACATTTTATTCTTTGCTGGTGCACTTGGATAAACTGCAGCTTTTTTCCTAACTCACCTTTCCCTTGTGGTTACCAATGAGTAAATCTACTATAGCGTCCCTTCCTAGTGTGGGCTAACACAGGGCAAATATATAGCGAAACATTCAAATACATGATTTGTACAAGCTGAAGAATGAGACAACCAGTTAATCCATATTTAACAGATGAATTATCCAGTACTCAGGGCAAGTATGTGCTTAGCATATCAACAAAATAAGGCTGATTTTTCTTTTTGAATAATTTAGTTTTTTGATATTTTGAGGAAAGTAATAATGTAGTCATTTTTGGAAAAATATAGAACTTTTCTGAATTTCCTTACACTTATTTTATAATTTATTATGCAGGGCTGAAGGCAAGGAATGGAAGAAGGTGGTGTCCATCATCTATTCAATGCTTAGAATGCTGTCCTGGTTATTTGTATAGAAAATGCCATTCAGAAGCCAATATCTGGGTGCTAGATACAGCCCTTACTGTTGGAATGTTCTGCTCCCAGCTCCTCTCCATAGACAGAGCTTAGAAAGTTATGTATGCATATAAATAAACATACATATGTATATATACACACATATGAATATTATATATAAAATTATTTATACATTTGATTCTTTTGAAATCCATGAGTACACACCAGCACCTCCAATACAGTGCCACCATGTTCAGTCTAGTTTTGTGACTGCTTTCTCCTACACTGACAAACCTGGCTTCCTTTATATTTAATGTATTTATTTGTTTGATTAATTACTGAATGTCCCAATCTCCCATCACCACTGTTGCACCGCCCGCAAATCCTCATCACCCCACTCTGAAACACTGCCCCTCCCTCCCAGTGCAGCTCCAATAACCAGCACAGGCTGATCTCCCCACTCCTTCTCCTTTGCCTAGATGACGTTCATCCCTGGCTCAGTCTCCAAAACCCTGCAATAATCTGTTGTGCTTAGATACTCTCTTCACCTTCCAATTCACACAGGGATATCCCACATGGGACGGCATACCTCACGTACAAGAGTACCCTCTTCATGCATCTCGGTCTCCAAAACTCCACCATGGCTGCCTGTCTCAGGAAAGTGCTCCTCACCCTGCTCAGGCTCCAACACACCAGGCTGGGTGCATTCCCTCCTTCCCTGCTTGGACTAAATGCCCCATGCTGGCCTGCACCCCCATGGGGATTCCCTCCTTCTTCACCCTGCTTGGTTTGTGCCAGGCTATCCCCTTGCCACAGGAATGTCTTCCTCGCCTCATTTAAGCTTTAACATCCCATTCTGGGAAGCCCTCCCATGTGGGTGTCCTCACCCTGCTTAGGATCTGTTACTCATTATGGCTTCTTCTAATATGTTCATATTGGTTTTCAAAGACTAATATTATCCCTCTTTATTATTCTTTTGTGATTTTTTATTTTTTATATTTTTAATCTGACTTTGGAATAGTCTTTTAGACCATTAAATCAGCATTCAACAGCATTCTTTCATTCTATGTATTATATTGTAACTGAAATACAATAGCTCTTTATTTTTTGACCCAGAAAATCTTACAGCTGTATTTTGCTTTTACTGTGTTCTTTTAAAATTGTAAATTGTTATGTATTTCCTGCAACACTCTTTTTTTCAGACAAATTTATTGCAGTATAATTTACATTCCATGCCATTACTCCATTTTAAGTGAACAACTAAATAATTATTGGTACATTTACCAAGTTGTATAGCTATTAACATAAATCAGTTTTAGAGGATTTCCTACCCCTATTAAGTCCCCTAATTCTCATCCCCAACTACATTTCCAGCATGCCTCCCCTCCACAATGCTCACCACATCCCTCAACTGTGGGTCTACCCTCCCAATCCCCGAATTCTTGGTGAACACCACCACCATTTGAGCACCGTAGTGTTAATCAGTAAGTACCAATTTGATGGTGAGTACTTGTGGAGCCCATTCTTCCGGTCTTGTGTCACCTCACTTCGAATAATGGGCTTGAGCTCAATCTGGGATAATATAAGCAGTGCTAGCTCACTGTCATTTCTTAAAATTGAGCATTATTCCATTGTAAACATATACCAAATTT
>CAUYMX010046301.1:0-14073 GCA_963573855.1 Lepilemur septentrionalis | reverse complement strand
ACTATGTTGCCCGGGCTGTAGAGTGCCGTGGCATCAGCCTAGCTCACAGCAACCTCAAACTCCTGGGCTCAAGCAATCCTTCTGCCTCAGCCTCCCAAGTAGCTGGGACTACAGGCATGCGCCACCATGCCCGGCTAATTTTTTTACATATATTTTTGGTTGGCCAATTAATTTCTTTCTATTTATAGTAGAGATGGGGTCTCGCTCTTGCTCAGGCTGGTTTTGAACTCCTGACCTTGAGCTATCCACCCGCCTCGGCCTCCCAGAGTGCTAGGATTACAGGCGTGAGCCTCCGCGCCCGGCCTGTTGTTGTTTTTTGACATAAAGTCTGGCTCTGTTACCCAGGCTGGAATGCAGTGATGCAATTATAGCTCACTGTAACCTTGAACTCCTGGCCTCAAGTCATCCTCCTGCCTCAGCATCTGTAGTAGCAAGGAATACTGGTGCAGGCCCTTTATACTTGGCCTTCTTTTTCCTTAAATGTGAATTGTATTGATTGATTTTAAATTTGTTTATATTTATTTAAAATTTTACATCTATGTTCATGAGATAAATTGAGCTGTTAATCTCTTTTCTTTCAACATATTTGTGAGAGTTTATTATTTGGGTTATGTAGACCTTGTAAAATGACTTGAGATATGTGCCCCCTTCTGCCTTTTGATTATTTGTATGAGTATGAATAATGTGTTATTATTTTTCCCATGAATACTTGAGAGAATTAATTAATTAACCGGCAAAACCATTTGACTTAGATTAGAGTTTTCTTTGTAGAAAAGTATTTAACTGCAGATTAAAATTATGTAAAAGATAGGAATGTATCTTTATTGTGCCAGTCCTAATAAGTTGTATTTCTGGGAATATTTCCTTATAAAAGTTTTCATAATTGTTAACATAAATTTGTTCATAAATGGTCTTATTTCATCTTTAAAATTTATAGAATCTTTATTGAAACCCTCTTTTAATTCCTGATATTAGTTATTTGTTCCTCCTACTTTTTTGTTTTTTTGAGAAGAAGGCTCTCTTTGCAGTCAATATTTCTATTTTAACTGATTGTTTTCTTTGACTTTCAGTGGTTCTACTATAATATGCCTAGATGTGGTTTTCTTTATATTTACCCTGTAGAATTGGGGTGTAGAATTTCTTTTTTTATTTCAAAATGTTAAGGGGGTACAAGTGTTTTTGTTACATGGATACATTGCATGATGAAGTCAGGGCTTTTAGTGTGCCGGTCACAAGAATAGTGTACATTGTAGCAAATAGGTAAGTTTTTCTCTCTCTCCTTTCTCCCCTTGTCCCCCCTCTTAGTTTCCAATTTCCTTTACACCACTATATGACCATGTGTGCCAGTCGCTTAGCTCCCACTTATAAGTAATAACATGTGGTGTTTGTTTTTCCAGTCCTGGACCGTAGTTCCATCAAGTAGCTGCAAAAGACATAATTTCATTCTTTTTATGGCTGAGTAGTACTCCATGGTGTGTGTGTATGTGTGTGTGTATACACATACATATATATATACACATACACACACACACCACATTTTCTTTATCCACTCATCAATTGTGTAAGTTGTGTATTTACTCTGATTATTTCCTTTCCTTTGCAGAAACTTTTTAATTTAGTTAAGTCCCATTAATTTATTTTCATTTGTGCTGAATTTCTTGAACTTGTGTTTAATATCATTAATCAATTTTGGAAAAATCTTAGCAATATCTTTTGCAATATTGCCCTGCACTTTTCTTTTCTCTCCTCCATGGCTCCCATTCCATTTTGCTAGTCATTTTCACTGTGCCACATATTCTCTCTTTTTCTCTTTTCTGTGCTTTTCATTGTCTTTGCTCCCTGTACTTCAGCCTAAATATTGGCAAGACATTTTCAATAGCTGTGATATCTATTGGTTTGTTTCTATTTTCTGTCATATTTTTCCTTTGGTCTGGATTTTTGGCATACTAGAAAATTTTCCATTAAATACAAGACATCGTGTTAAGTATGTTAAGTTTCTACATAATGGTATTTTTTTCTAGAGGTGATTTATTCCACATACCCTAGTAAACTAAATATGAAATTATCTTAAATCTAACAGAGACGTAGCCAGCTAAGCCCAATTTGCATTACAGTTTCTGATAAGCTCATTTTTCTTCTGTTCCTTACCTGCTCCTCAAGATTAGTCCTCCTATAGCTTCAACTGTGAGACTTGGGCATTTACTAGGATTCTTTCTTCCTCGGTGTGTTTGGAACACCAATTTTGTCTCCTTAACATCAGTAGATTTATTGAAACCTTCACTCCTCGTCTTTAGCAGCTTTCAGTTTAGTTTCTCTACTTTATTCCCTGAAACTGTTTAATAATTTAGCAAATGCCTTCAAGTCAAACTTGACTTCATACTCTGCCCCTTCTTTTCTCATTAGGGATGTTGGTCTTTCTAGTCCTGACTTGGCTGCCACACTCTTCAATTTTTGTCTCTCTTGCTTTGTGAGATTGCGAAAAGCTCTATTGGCATTTCTGCCTCTAAGCAGAAGCACTTCACTAGATTGGCAGCATCTTGCTCCATTCCAAAAATTGGCAAATGTTCCCAGGAAAATCCAACTCACAGAATATCTGTTCACTTCACTGCAGTTCATTTCTTTTGAGGAATTTGACTCCTCAAATGAAGCTCTATGCTGTTCAATTGTAATTTGATATCTTTGAAGGTTTATATTTGGATAGATATTTTTCCCCCTTAATCTGGCTCTTTAAGACGTTTTGTAGCAGTGACATTGGTTTTTCACAAGCTACTTCATCGTAGTCAAAAGCAGAAGTTCCAACAAGCTACCTTTGAATAATTTTGTTGACTGCCACTCCACCAAGTAACAAAGTCATTAAATTTACTTTTAAATTCTTTGGAGCAATCCACCTTGGAAGCAGAAGCAGGCACAATCCCTAGTTTTGAGGGAAGAGGTGGGAGAAAGAATGCCTGAAGGCAGCTAGAAAGCCTTTACCTGTATTCAAGAATTTCTTTTCCCCCAACATGGCTTTTTCTTGGCCCATATTACACCTCAGGCAGCAGCACTAGTAGCCCCACTGCTGTGGGCCACTCTTCAAATGAAGGAGCATATTAAAATTGTCCCAAGGCAATGAGAAGCAGCAATAGGAGCAGAAATTTTAAAGTTCTTTAATTCCACCCTTGTTCTTGCACCAGTAACTTCAGTTTCTCACCAGCTCAGCTCCTTTAATGAAGGCGAGGCTAGATCCCCTTGAGGAAGCACCTTGCTACACTGCCAAACGTTTATGCTGTTAATCTTTCTCCCAACCTTCTCCCAAAGGACCTATGGCCTTTTACTACAGTGATTGTACATTGAGGAAATGGAAATAATCAGATGTTGTCTTTTCACTTTTTTGATTGTATTTTTTGAAATGTAGCAGTTTTACTTTAAGTCCAATGTATAATTATTTTTTTTTAACCTCTGTGCTTTTGGTGTCATATCTAAGAAATCACCTAACTCAAGATCAAAAAGATTTACATACCATATTTTATTTTAAAGTTTAAACTCTTACATTTAGGTCTGTGAAATATTCTGAGTTGATTTTTGCATATGGTGTGAGGTTGAAATCCAAATTAATGTTTTGTGCATGTGGATGTCCAACTGTCCCGCCATCATTTTTTTCTGTTCACATTTGTTTTATTTTATTTTTTATATTTGTCAGGTAAATAAATATATATGTATTTAAATACATTTATACAGTGTGTAATGATCAAATCACAGTAATTAGTGTATCCATCACCTGAAACATTTATCATTTCTTAGTGTTGAGAACACTAAAAATCCACATTTCTGCCTATCTGAAAATATACAATAAATGATTGTTAATTATAGTCACTCTATTGTGCTATATTTAAGTTACAAGATATGAAGTAGAGGAACGAACATTGCCCAAGGACTTTGGACTTTGAAACTCCTTCTGGGGAAAGGATTAGCATGTTTTTGTTTGTACACAGGATATTCGTATCATGTTAGGTGGAAGTATGGCATTGCTATTGACTTTATGTGGAAATTAAGTATGGTTTACGGAGATGGGTATAGGTGCCAAGTCAACAAGACATAGAATGTGATGGTTAGTTTTATGTGTCACCTTGGCTAGGCTATAGTGTGCAGTTATCCAGTCAAACAATAATCTAGACATTGCTGCAAATGTATTTTGCAGTTGTGGTTAACATCTATAATCAACTTACTTTAAACAAAGGAAATATTTCTTGATAATTTGGGTGGACCTCACCCAATTAGTTGGAAGTCTTTTAGAGTTTTCCCTAAGGAAGTAGAAATTCTGCCTCAAAATTGTAGCATCAACTCCTACCTGAGTTTCCAGCTTGTCAGCCTGCCAGAAGAATTCAGACTTGCCATACCCCACAATCATTTGTTTCATTTCCTTAAAATAAATCTACCTATCTATCTATCTACCTACTACTTACTACACACGTGCACACATGCGCGTATACACACACACACACACACACTGGTTCTATTTCTCTGGAGAACCCACACTAATACACTACTCCTGAATAGCTGTTGTATTACTGCATTAGGCACCTATTACTTTAGTGTGTTGTATATAATTTTTTTTTCTAGCACTTGTCTGTTTACCTCAACTCTGGGAGAATGGAAATATTCACAAGGCTTGAACTTATTGGAGGATGGTATTTGTCCTTAAACAAATCATTCCTCTTTTATGTCATTCTTTTCTTTAAAGGTAAAAGGAGTGTATTATTTTTATTAATAGAAGGAGGATGATTGTGACTTGAATATCATGGATGGAGCTCTTATTTAGTTAAAGCCCTCAACTCCTCTGACTTCATTGCTTTTGGAGGAAGCATATGTAATATAGCTATGAATGTGACAAAACATTTTTAGACTGGTTTCACAGAAGATATTTTGAAGTGAAATGTTGAGGAAATTATTACCAGTAAAGTGTCAGAATTGAAGAAGAAAAAACATTACCATTTGACTTATTATGTTTATTGAGTGATGTTGTATTTCTGCTTTTCATGTAATTTTATCACTTCCTAACTCTAACCACACTTCTGTTCCCTTGATATATTTAGTTAAGATTTAAGTAATAAATATTATAAAATAACTATGCACATAGAAATATTATTCTTTATTCCTACTATAGCTTCCCAGTACAAATCCCAGAGTCAATCTCCATCAATTATGTCTTTATAAAAAATCTTTCAATGATTAATTTGAAGGCAGAAATAGCAATAGTAAAGCCACTTGAAAAGTTAATAAGAAATACAAAAAAAATATGATCCCACCAGCTAAATACAACTATTTTCATTTTTGCACATGTTATATTAATATTTTTTATGCACATGGATATTTTTCATAACTTCAGTAATAGTATATATACTGTATATAACATATTTGTACATATGCACATACTCCATAATTGTTATATTAATATTAATGGCTGTATAGAAACAGATGATTGGTGGGAGATCAGAATATGGTTCAAAATCAAGAATGGGGAGAGAGTTGCTCCATGCAAAATAATTTTCCTGGATCGATTAACAAAAATATATTATGTTGATACAACATAATTTGCTAAATCATGTGCCTATTAATGGCTTTTTTCCAATTTTATGCAATTGAGATTATGCTGTATGATAGGTAGGACTCTTATCAGAAACCCAAATACGATGTCTTAAACACAAAAAAAGAAGCCTAGTGTGGTAATTCCAGGGCTGCTCTTGTTTTCCAAAATGACATCAAGGACTTAGGCTTTTTTCTATCTTTCCACCATTATCCTTTTTTTTACATGGAACTAAAACTCATGATCACAAGATGGCTGTAGGAACCCCAGCCACTATGCCTAATACCACAGAGCCATCAACTGTTTCTTGAAAGATTTCCAGATTTCCATGTTTATAACTGGTGAGTGTGTTTATGTTTTATATGCAAGCATAATTAAGTAATTATAGTTCTAGCAGCACATATATATGAAAAGCTTATATATGTGCATATACACATACATACATACACACATATATATGTATAATTTAACTAAAATTAAGTAATTTTAGCTATAGCAGCACATATATATGAAAAGACATAATTTAATAAAAGCCTCAAGGAAATTAGCCAGAAAGTATGCATGGTCACGTTAGCTTAGAAAGCCAAATGTGCCATTCAGCATCAGCCTTCAGATGATAGAAGCATTATGCATCCCAACATACTGGAGATGGTACCTGGCCCCAATGCCCCAGAAATGATGCTGAGTCACTTAAGACATGTGGGTAACGTGAAGATGCCCAATAATTGAGATTTTTGAATGCTACTAGAATGTATCTTCCATGAGAAGCATTTGTATTGAAGTTGTTTATATGTTGTAAGGACCGTTAATCAGGGGCTATATGGGATGACCTTAAAGTAATGAAGATCAGTCAAAAGTTCTCAGCTAATAATCTGTGGTGGTAATCCAGATAGGGCTAATATAGTTAAGAACAATAACAATGGCAGGGGAAAAAGAAAGGAAGGGATGTAATTAACAGGAAATTCAAGGACAGATTCTTTCAATGTTTAACAGTTGCTACATAGGGAATAAATCAAATAAGTCAAAAAGGATTCCAGGATTTCCACCTTTGATTGCCTGAGAGAAATATCACATTCTTGAACAACAATATGCCAGTATTTATATTTGCAATTTTCTTCAGAAAAATAGTCCTTAAATATAAAGAATTAGTAGTTGTTAATTTGATACATTGTCTATACACTATATAGTCATATTAAAATTATATTTACATCTTAAAAATAATGAGTCCCTACTGGTTTATAGCATTAAAATCTGCTTTCAGCTTTCCCTAGGTGGTAAGATGTAGCTTGCCAACTGCTTTATTCTCTGTTGTTAGAATAAGAAAACCGTATCTGGAAGTCTCAAAAGGCCAAGCATGTAGGTTTTAAGACATTCAGATTTCTAGGAAGTGTCAAGGCTATTGTTCCTAGTTTCCTACTGAAAATAGCATCATGGTGAATGATTTCAAACCTGTAATTTATGATTTTTCCTGTTGTTATGCTAAGGAGGTTTTCATGCAGTAAGTAAATTCCTTTAAAAGCCCACAGAAGAAGCAAGCCTGTTTTGACACTTGCATTTTATTCTGTAAGATGAGTGATTTGCAAGTGAATTAAGGAAGTTCTACAGAACCACTTAAATATATTGTATAAAATATCTTCTTATTTTTTGTTATAAATTTTTATTTTGAAATCAAAGGTATACATGTATGTAAAGGGTCAAGTATTAATAGTATTTCTCCAAAAACTGCAGTCCCCCTACTCCTTTCTCCCCAGACCTCTTCTAGAGAGGCAATCACTTCAATCTCTTTGACCTGATTATTTTCATGTTTACCTACATGTCTTTAAACAACATGTTTGTGTGGCTTCTTCTTGATTTTTGAGTTTCGACCATTATCTATTGCTTCTCCACTGTGGAAGATGAATATTTATCTCTCTTGCCTCACTCTATCCACATCAGACATACTTGCTCTTTGAATATAGTCATATTATAAGGTTGGCTAGAGCAATACTAAGTATTTAGGTTAAAATGTCTGTGTAAAGCTACTCACTGTAAAGCATAATAAGCCATGTGTTTACTGCACAACTTTTTGTTTTCTTTGTCTTTAAAATTTATTTTTTATTTTCATTTGCTTTCTGTGATCTTCTTAATGATTTAATCTGAAAGACTTCTCCAATTATCTAAATCTCTTCTCAAGATATTCATTTCCATCAGATGTAAAACTTTAACAATTTCATCTCCTCAAAGATGCTTCACTTAGAGTAGACTGAGTTGCTTCATTCTGCACTGGTTCCTTCTACACCATCATCATCATCCTGGAGAGTTTTCTTCCCCTATTCTCTCATATGGGATCTCCACTTTCCTAGAGCCTATGCCTTCCTTTTTCTTGCTTTACTTCCCTTTTTTGGTGTAGCAGATCCTCCAGTTAGCTTCCTATGAAAGGAAGCTATCTGAAAATGTCTCTCTTCTATTCTCACACTTAATTGGTGGTTCCACTGGGTACAGAACACTAGTTAGGAAATAATTTTCCTTAAAAATTTGTTCCATTGTCTTATTGCTTCCAAAGTTATTATTGAGAAAATTAAGTCTATTCTCATCTTTGTTTTTATTTCAGAATATTTCAGGGGTACAAATGTTCTCATTGCATGATTTGCTTTTGTGCAGTTTGAGTCAAAGTGATAACTGTGTCCATCACCGAGGTAGCGTGTATTGTACCAGTTAGGTGTAAATTTACTTGTCCCGTTCTTCCCCCTCCCACCTACTTGGTTCTGTTGAGTTTCACTATCATATGTGCACATGGGTGCTAATCGATTAGTTCCAATTTAATAGTGAGTACATCTGGTATTTGCTTTTCCATTCTTGTGATATTTCACTTAGAAGAATGCTCTCTAGTTCCATCCAGGTTGTTGCAAAAGGTACTAGTTTAGCATTTTTATGGCTGATAGTACTCCATAGTATAGATATACCCCATTTTATTAATCCACTCATGTATTGATTGGCAATTGGGTTGTTTCCACATCTTTGCAACTGTGAATTGTACTGTAATAAATATTTGAGTGCACATGTCTTTTTGATAAAATGTCTTTTTTCCTTTGGGTAAATATGCAATAATGGGATTGCTGGATCAAATGGTAGTTCTACTTTTAGTTCCTCGAGATATCTCCATACTATTTTCCATAGAGGTTGTACTAGTTTGCAGTGCCACCAACAATATACAAGTGTTCCCTTCTCTCCGCATCCATGCCAGCATCTGTTGTTTGGGGACTTTTTGATAAAAGCCATTCTCACTATGGTTAGGGGTTATCTCATTGTGGTTTTGAATTGCAATTCCCTGATGATTAGAGACATTGAGAATTTTTTCATGTTTATTGGCCATTAGTCTATCTTCTTTTGAAAAACTTCTGTTCATGGCTTTTGTCCACTTTTTTATGGGATTGTTTGATTGTCTCTTCCTGATTGGCTTGAATTCTATATAGCTTCTGGCTATTAGCCCTTTATCAGATATAGAGCATGCAAATATTTTCTCCCCTTCTGTAGGTTGTCTATTCACTCTATTGATTGTTTCCTTGGCTGTACAGAAGCTTTTTCTAATTTAGTCAAGTCCAATTTTTAATTTTTTTTTTGTTGCTGTGATTGCCTTTGGGGTCTTCTTCATAAATTCCTTGCCTAGGTCAATATCTGGAAGAGTATTTCCAACATTTTCTTCTAGAACTCTTATAGATTCATGTTATAGTTTTAAGTCTGTTATCCATCATGAATAAACTTTTATGAGTGGTAAGAGGTGCATATCCTGTTTCAGTCTTCTACTTGTGGCTATCCAATTTTCCCAGCACCATTTATTGAATAGGGATTCTTTTCTCCAGTGTATGTTTTTGTCTGCTTTGCCAAAGATTAGATGGCAATATGAGGATAGTTTTATATCTGGGTTCTCCGTTCTGATACATAGGTCTATGTTTCTGTGCAAGTACCATGCTATTTGGTTTGGCCTTGTGGTATAGGTTGAAGTCTGGTGAAATGGTGCCTCCTGATTTGCTCTTATTACTTAAGGTTGCTTTGGCTATTTGAGGTTTTTTTCTGGTTCCACATGAAGTGGAGAACCATTTTGCCTAGATCTGCAAAAAATCTGTTTATTTCCTCTGCAATTTCCATCCTCGGTGTATTATAGTTATCCCTGTAGAGGTCTTTCACCTCCTTAGTTAAATATATTCCTAAGTATTTTATCTGACATAAGAATGGCTACACCAGTTTCTTTTGGTTTCCATTTACATGGAATATTGTTTTCCAACACTTCACTTTGAGTCTGAATGAGTCCTTGTGGGTTAGATGTGTTTCTTGGAGACAACAAATACTTGGACAGTATTTTTTTAACCTATGTCTCTTGAGTGGACAGTTCAAAAAATTCACATTTATTGAGAGAATCAATAAGTGGGGTCTATTTCTGTTATTCCTGGTCAGTAGAACTTTAATGCTTTTTGTACGTCTTGAGCCATTGTGGTTTCTGGACTCTGAACTTTATCTTTTGGGTGATTTTACACTGGTGGGTGTTTACTGTGTTGGTCCATGCATATTGCAGTTCTTAATACTTCTTGCAGGGCAGGTCTGATCCTGACAAACTCTCTCAGTGTTTCCTTCTCTGAGAAGCTCCTTATTTCTCCCTCATATAACGAGCTTAGTTTTGCAGGTTACAAAATTTTAGGCTGGCCATTATTCTGTTAGAGAAGACTGAAAATGGGGACCCAGTCCCTTCTGGCTTGTATGCTCTCAGTTGAGAATTCTGCTGTTAGTCTGATAGGTTTTCCTTTGTATGTTACCTAATTTTTTTACCTTACTGCTGATAGGAGGGCCTCTTTCTTGCTTACTTTGGCCATTCTGATGACTGTGTGTCATGACAATTGCCTCTTTGTGATGAGTCTACCAAGAGTCATTTGGGCTTCTGGTATCTGGATATCTAGATTTCTAGCAAGGCCAGGGAAATTTTCCTCAATTGTTTCTTCAAATAAATATTCCAACCATTGTGTATTTTCTTCTTTACTCTCGTGGATATGTGTGATTATTATGTTTGGCTTCTGTACATAATCCCACATTTCTTATAGGCTTTATCTGTTCCTCGTGTTTCTCTATTCTTTCTCTTTGACTGATTTATTTAGCTCAAAGGTGTTATCTTCAAGCTCTGAGCTTCTTTCTTCTTCCCTATCTAATCTATTATTAAGGCTTTACACTGTGTTTTGCAATTCCTTGAATGAATTTTTCATTTCCAGAAATTCTTTTTTGGTTTTCTTTAATAATTCAACTTTTTTAGAGATTTTTTTCATTAATTGCCTGCATTGCTTTTGTCAGTTCTTTGTTTTGGGTCTCTATTTTCTTTGCATTTCATTGAGCTTCCTTACAATCCATATTCAAAATTCTTCATCTGTCATTTTAATCTTTTCATTTAAGTTGATATTCACTGGTAAGAAGTTACTGTTTTCTTTTGGGAGTTTCCTTTTGCTTTGATTTTTCATATTTCCTGAGTTCCTTCACTGGTTCCTTCTCATCTGGGCTCTCAATAGAATGCTGAATGCGCTAGATCCGGCTTGCGAACCTGTCTCTGAGTCCCCAATCAGTCCCTGACCATGTGAAGGAGAGTGCTGACCTTAAGTTGCCTTTGGGGTGATCTAGCAGGTTTGATGAACTTCTTGGCTTATGTCGCTGTGGTGGCTCCACTCTCAGTTGCAGGCTTGGCTGGTAACATGCTCCCACCACAGAGAAACAGTCTTCTCAGCACAGAGCACTCTGCAGTTGCTATGGGGGGAAGGGGCTGTGGCTACAAGCTGATTTGAGACAAAATTACTTTCTGTGGTGCCAGGAATTGAGGAGGTACAGAGGAGGTGGTGTCTAGGTGTAAGAATGCCAACTTTCTGGTCTCATGGAACTCTCCTGGGGGTGCAAGTTTTGTGTCCCACTGGTCCCCAGAGTCACCCAAGTGGGGTAGGGGAGCCCCCTTACCCTTTCATTGGGCTCTGGGCCTCTCTGAATTTGGTCCATAATTCTGTCCTCTCTTCTCACTCTTCCTCTTTCTCAGCTTCACAGCCCTTCTTGTTGGGGTCCCCAAACGCTTCTGCTGTCTATCTCTGTGATCCACATCTGAGCTGCACCTGTTCTCTGCTCTCCTCAATCCAACCTTCTACCCTTCAGCTGGGGCAGTCCAACAACCCACGTCTCTAATCAGCCATCTTGGCTCCCTCTCCAAAAAAAAAAAAAAAAAATCATATTATATAGATCATCACATACCTTCCAAATAAATTAATGCTTGGAAAATGGAAGAGGAACTGTTTTACTACAATTTCAGTTTTGGGGAGTGTAAGGTTAAAATATTATTGGTCTCTTGACAAATAATAATTAACAAGCTTTTGGCAAAATATACTTTCCAAATTTTAAGAAATATCAAATTTATTTAAATATTTCTGCCTTTTATTTGAAATTTTTAAATAGATTTGGATTTTTCAAAATGTGAAATTATCTTTCATAAGGTAATAACTTTTAAGTTTTAACTCCTAAAGAGTGTTTTATGTAATGACTACCTCGTATTTTTAAGTTATCAGAAATAGATCAGGTAGAAATTTCTTATGTCGTGTGAAAAAAATTAATCATACCCATCCAAAGAAGCTAGGACTATTTAATAAAATAAGAATATCAATCACCCAGAAAGGACAGAATTAATCACACATGAACTATACAGTTACATAGTTAAAATATGTAGCCTTAGAAAATCCAAATAGAATTCCATTTTGATGTAGTAGATTTGTATATTATGTTGTTTCAAAGTTTATATATTTGCTCTTTAACTCACGAGCTATTTAGATGAATATTCATTATTTTTAAGTTGAGAACAATTATTTTCAGGGGATCATGCCATTTGGGGATTATTTGCTTTTGTTTTGACATTTGAATTTTTATGACCTGAAAATATGGCCTGTAAAACATCTTGTCTAGGGAAAATGTATTTTATTTTTTTGTAGGTAAGCAAACTCAAAATTGATATTTGTAAATTCTGAACAAATGGATACTCTCATAGGAGTTAAAGACTTACATTCTCATAGGAAATCCGTCCTCTCTCTCCCTCTGCCTCTCTCTCTTTCTCAGAAAAATTCTATTGTATTATATACGAAGAATCATGTTTATTTTTTGACTTAAAAACATATTAAAATATTTTACCATAATTATTCTAATATTTTGGTGTTGTCCAGGAATTTTTCTTTATGTATTTTATTGCTTTTGTGTTTGGTGCATAAAAACTATGAGTTTTTTATTATGTGTTTATTATGAATTGTGATATTAGAGAAATGTTTATTAGTTTTCTATTGCTGATATAACAAACTTACAAAATTCAGTAGTTTTAAATGATGCACATTTATTTTCCTACAGTTATACAGGTTAGAAATCTTATTCAGGTGTCAGTGGGCTTGAATAAAATGTGTTCATTCATGGAAGCCCTAAGGGAGAATTGGTTTCTTTGACTTCTGCAGCTTCCAGAAGCAATTCACACATTCTTTGCCTCATGGTCCATGCCATCACATCTCCTTCTGATCACAGACAGGAGAGGTTCTTTCCTTTTAAGGATTTGTGATTAGGTTGAGACCTCTTGGATAATCCAAAATAATCTCTCTTTCTCCGTTCCTTAACCCGAGTCACATTTGCAAAGTCCCTTTTTCAGTGTAAAGTGACATATTGCAAATTACAGGGATTAGGACATACATATTGTGGAGTGGGGAGACATTCTGCCTACCACAATATCCCCTTTTGTTCTAATTAATGATTTTGGTCTAGTTACTGAGTGTTGCCTTTTACAAAATTAGTTCTGCCTTATGTGAGATGAATATTACCTCTTCTTATTGATTTTTGTTCATATTTTTCTAGTAAATCATTTCTCATCTTTTTTTCTTTATTGAAGTATTCTTTACATATCATGCCTTTACTCCATTTTAAGTGTACAATTAAATCATTTTCAGTGAATTTACCGAGATGTACAGTTAATCACATAAATCAGTTTTAGAGGAATTCCTTTCCCCTATTGAGACCCCTAATTCCACTCCCCAACTACTTTTCAAGCATGTCCCACCCCTCCACAGTGCCCACCACGTTGCTCAGATGTGGGGTTTACCCCCCACCCCCAAATCCATAGTGAACACTCCCACCATTTGAGCACTATAGTGTTAATCAGTCAATACTAGTTTGATGGCGAGTACAAGTGGGGCCCATTCTTCAGGTCTTGTGTCACCTCACTTTGAATGATGGGCTTAAGCTCAATCCAGGATAATATAAGCGGTGCTAGCTCATTGTTGTTTCTTAAAATTGAGTAATATTCCATTGTGAACATATACCAAATTTTAATAATCCATTCATGAATTGACGGACACTTGGGTTGTTTCCACAACCTAGCAATAGTGAATTGTGCTGCCATAAACATTCAGGTGCAGATGTCTTTATCATAGAATGTCTTATGCTCTTTTGGGTAGATGCCTAATAATGCTATTGCTGGATCAAATGGTAATTCT